>VXAD01011242.1:768804-800829 GCA_013399195.1 Dicrurus megarhynchus | reverse complement strand
TCAGACGGACTCCGGGCGGGATCAGACGGCCGGGATCAGACGGGAACGGACGGACGGGCTCCAGGCGGGACCGGGCGGGGACGCGCGGGGCGCTCCCGGCGGGCGGCGGGCGCCACCCAGCGGCCCCGGCGGGCTCGGGGGTCCCGACGGGCAGCGCGATCCCGGCGGGATGATGGTCCCGGGGCTCCGACACGCACATTTATTCTCCCTCTGCTCTCCTGAAAAACGCAGGGGACGTGTCTGCTTCCTCCACCGCCGTGGCATCGCTTATTCAAAGCCGAAATTTCAAAGCCTTTCCCCCCTTTCTCAAGCCTCCAGGTTCCAGCAACAGCTTCAGGAAGAGTACCAGGCCTGGTGGTACATATATAACTACATCTATAATTCTCTATTTCTCTGTATCCTATATTTCTACTATATTTCTCTCGACTGAGGATGTGTTTATATTCACAAAACTAAAACAAACAAATATTATACTCTCCCACTCACTCCAGAGCAAATTACGTGGAATAATGAACAACTAAAATGCTGCTATTAGCTCTCTCCCTGCATATTTCCATTCACTGTTACAAATCATCCTTGAGCCTGGCTAGGTGAGCTATTTTCTACATCAGATTTCTCTTGAGCACAAAGCTACGAATTATGTACCAAAAGGCACAAAAAAAGTTCAAATAAAGGGTTTCCTGTTAGTTAGTTAGTTTCTGTTAGCTTCTATTAGCTTTCTTCCCTGCCATTTATTTGAAAAGGGCTTTTGGGATCAACACCAGTCAATTCTTGAATTTGAAAGTCCAAAACCTAGATACCCAAAAGGTTCTCATTTTCAGAGTACAAAGGATTTTCTGGAGATAAAGATCCCAAGTGGCTTAGGTAAACCTCAAATTAAATCACACTGAGTCACTTAGGGACGGTAGTGTTAGTTTAATCACATAATTTGATGGTTGCAGAAGGTAGGTCTAAAAATAGGCACGTGCATGCCTTCCTCTCAATGTCACTCTTGATTTTGAAGACTCATCCTAAGAACATATTTTCCACCAAAATGTTGTGCTTTATACAGCTCCCAGTGATAAGAACACACAGGATTCAAAGGGAAGGATAAAAACATCCTGCTCTTGGGAGCAGAGACTGCGCAGGGCCCACAGAGGAGCTGGTGCAGTTATGACTGAGGAAGGTGAGAGCAGATCTTGATGAAGGCTGCTGATGACTGGAGTTTGCATAGACCAAGCCCTGACCATCATCCAGTGAGGAGATGCTCATTGGAAACATTAATGGTTGCTGTATTTCACCTCCACTTTCACCAGGGCAAAGCCAGGTTCTGAGGAACTGAAGTGCTACAAGGATTCCATGTATCTTTCCGACTTGGTCCTGCATATTAAGGGATAGAGAAAAGGGAAAGTTTGGGGGACGGGAAGGATGGAGAAGAAAAACCTGCTGATTTATCCACTACTTTGGGATTAGATCCGTGGAAGAAAATACTCTTACAAGTCTAGGGTATGCTGCAGAGATCCCCAGGTTTTCTGCACAACAGATTGTTACTTTCCATCTTAATTTAGTAAGACTATTAAGATTTCTCTTTCTCTCTCTCTCTCNTAATTTTTTTTTTTCTTTTTTTTTTTTTTTTTTTTTTTTTTTTGGTAATTTGTTGTTGTTGCTGCTTATCTCCCAGTTGCCCTTCAGCTCCTTGCAGAAGCTCTCCTTATGACGGAGTCTGAAAATCTTGCTTAATCAAGGACCTGAAAACGCAGTTAGAAAATACTAGGAAAAGGCTTGCATGGCTCTTGGGCTGGAGCTAAGACAAAAGGAGGGAGGGAGACTCCACAGCCACTCCCAACATGCACAGGAGACCTGACATCTCAAATTGCTGGCTGCAGCATTCCCTGAGACATAAATCAGGCCATTCATGAAGGGGCTGCTCTGCCAATATACATAGAGAGAAACACTAGACGGAAAGCAGCAAATCTGCATTAGATCCATCTCTAGCATAGCAGAAATCCTTTACGCCAGTTAGATGAGAGAAACTGATGTTTGCAAACCACAGAAGGTTTGGCAAGGGTAAAGTTGTACATGCTAATGAGCCCCCAAAGAATTTTGACCTGTGAAGGATATTTAACTACTGAGAAAGATTTATATCCACTAATACACAAAAGTGGAAGTGAACAGAGGGTACAGGGAATTAGAAACACACTACAAACATCCTCCTGCTCACATCAGCACTGAGAAATAATTCAAGAAAATACCAAATATATAAGCAGTGAGAAAAGTGAGAATTCTTAGCCAGAGAAACTACTTGGTATGATCTGTCACTGTCTGCATTTGGTATTTAAAAGCCTTATTGCTACAAAATGCTGTACTAGGTCCTTGCACAGGGAGACTCTGCTCTGAAAAACTTGTCTGCCCAGTCACTGTCAAGGAGGTTTTATGTTACAGTGGCACAAGAGCCAAGCAATGTATTATTGATAGACTGGGCATTAACTGAACACAGATTTCTCAAGCCTCAGGTCGATGAAACAACCACAAGGCTATCAGTCTCTCACCACCACTATGCAGATGTGTTCACCCTCTAAATGACATTTCACCAAAATAGTTTGCAATAAAGCTTCTATATTAATCTTTTCAAACTGCGGTGTCATGAAGTCAGAGGTTTTCCCAACCAGTTTTCCACCCACCTGCAACACCAGCCGGATGCAGAAGAAGATTCCATCAAGTGGAGTCACAGCAACACATTCATTATCAACCGGCTGGGAGTGGGCAAGATCGTGGGAGGGGACACAATTTACCAAAGGTGTAATTCTACACCATATGATGTCAGCTCAGATAGGAAGCCAAGGAAAGGAGCAGGGAGGGAGGACATTTGTTATTTACAGTGTTTGACTCCCAGAGCAACCTCCACACCTGCTGCTGCAGCCCTGCTTCCTGGGAAGCGGCTGAACATCGCTTGATGTTGGGAAGTAGAGAATAAATCTTTTTTTTTTTCCTCTTTGCTTGTGCATGCACAAACTTTTGCTTTTGCCTTAGTAAACTGTCTTATCTCAACCTACGAGCCCATTTTTCCCTTAGATTTTAACAATTACACACAATTGTTATAAATATGTCAAAGATTCATTAAAGAGTGTAATTTCTCTGATATAACCAATATATCTCAGCAAAGACAACAGTGGATCCAGAAGTCAGTCTCTTTCTTTGGGAATTCAGGTAAATATGATCAAGGGCACTTGCTAGTGTCCACATTTAATTCACAAACTCAAACCTCAATTACTCTGTTAGTCAGTTTGACCATGCTGCTGTACACCACTCCTTTTCACCCTAACTGAAGGGTCATTAAAGGAATTTCTTAAAGAAAAGCTTAAAAGGAACAAGTTCTGCCACTTTTAAAGCTTTTTATTTGGTACTTGACTTTAAACAGAAGAACGAAAAATCTACAACCCAACCTGGCTTATTTATTATTATTTTAAAAGCATGTCAAGGCAGAAGGTTGTCTTCAGCCACCTGTTGAAACACTTCACGCTACAGAGCAGATTTAACATTTGCATGTTCCCAAATCCTGTTTTAAAGTACCCAGGACAGTACCTTCATGGACACAGCTCATCAGCATCCAGCCCTGTGCCTGGCATTTCATTGGAAGAGCAAGAAATTGACACTAAATAATCAAAACCAACAGAAAAAAATGGAGAGGTTAAGTTTCAAAATGATACTTTTATTGTAACTAAACAAAGGACACAAGCTCCAGTTAACATAAAAATTTTATACTGCGTTATGGCAAACACAGGACCAGTATGCTCAGAGCACAGACAAATGATTTTCAACTTAAATTTATAACACAGGCTGAAATTCATCAATTGAAAAGCAAAACTTGGAATACATACAAAGAACAGAATATGGGATTATTCTTCTAATTAAGTATACCCAATTATTTGATATTAACAATTTAAAAGTATTTAAATACATGCTTGAAGTAGCTAAAGTCAAAATTATTAGCAAGGTATGCAGATATAAAGTTACAAGAAGTATTTTGGAGTTGTATAAAAGATGTAACTTTTTTCCCCGGACAAAGCCTACGCAAGTGTACGGTACTATCCCAGCAAGAGACTATTCTCTACCTGCATGCAGTCCTGCTGACAAACTCCGACTGAACCAGCTTTCTGGCACTTAACCTGCAGGCAGACTGACTCTCACAGCATGCAGTCAGTGATGAAAGTCTCAGTGAAAACCATCTTTTGGGCTAAGATGAAATGGAAACAAGTTTTTCAATAAAATAGGTCCTATAACACGCTTGTTTTGAAGGGGGAAATTGCATCCTACTCTACTTCTCTTCCCTGTTGCTAAATGGATTTTTAAAAAAGCTTTTGGTGTGTTTTACATTTTCCCCCTGAATAGTTTATAGTCAAAATCTGTCTTATTTGAATCTGCAACAACCCCATCAATGGTCTTACCAATTACCTAAGTCTGAGCTCAGAGGCTTTGCCTGTGTAAGTCACAAAGTCATCGGAATCTCGCATATCCTTTAAATTATTTAAAGAAATATTTACATCTCCTGATTAAATATTCATTCAGGAATAAGTTTTGACCAGTTACTGTACACTTGGAAGTCATCCTTTCTCTGAACGTACCGCAGCTTCTGGTTTTTTGGTCAACACCAAAGGCAACCAAGCACATTTATCTGGAGCTATTCCAATCTGCTGCAGTTGCCTATATCACAGGGACAGAGCTGCTTGGGAGGTTCAAAGTTGGGTAAAAGTGGATCACTGAGGGCTTCCTAATCCTTTAAAGCTTGCAGAACATGTGTTGTTTAAGTCCAGCTGTCATGGGTTTGCCTGCTTTCAATAGAAGGAAGGTATTCCCCATGCAAGTCCTTTCTACGGTTGGTGTGCGCGTCCTGTGATCGCTTTAGGTCACAGCAGAAAAGCTGGCATTTAAACAAAAAAATCAGCTATTTTTGGCTCCCTTCTTATTCAATCCACAGGACATTTAAGTGAACAGTAAACACAGAACAGCAGCAAAGTGTCTTAAACTTCCAAATACTGCCATCAGCCAATTTACTTTCAGGCCAGTTAAAGCTCTGTAAAACTTCAATCAATAAATATTTGAAAACAGCTTTTTCTGCTATTTCCCTGGTTTAAATCTGCATGCATTCAAGTGAATACAGTTCTTAGGTTTTTGATATTCCATGAAAGGTAGCAGGCAATTTTAGAGTATCTTTACCACGCTTCAGGAATGTCAAGTAATATTCTTATACATTGTTTTCAAATTCAAAATATGCCACTGTAAAAATTTAGCGTACTTCAAAGCCCATAAATTCTAGCTGTAAATTATAAAACGTAAAATTAGTTTCTAGATTGTATTTTTGTGAAATCAGTTTTATTTTTGAATTTTCATCTAACACAAGCATTGGCCTAAATAAAAAAAGCACCTAGTGAAGTCAGACCTTCAAAAATCTACAAAGTGACTTCCATGCTGAAATCTCCAAGGTAATCTCAATTTATGAGGAAGAGAACAGCCCCCTTGTTTAGGGATCCATGAACCATAAAGACTGTACTGATTCGAAATTTCAGCTTCATCACAGCAATTTCACACTTCAGATACAATTACAGTCATTCTCAGAAGGATCTTGCTGTAAGCAGCATTCTTTGCAAACTGTACAGAATATGAACTCATAGTTGAACTAGACACTGACTTTTTCTAGAACTGTACATCTCACTGTACATATTGCTTTGGAAACAACTAAATACAATGGTCCATATCATGCAAGCCATGAGACTGTCAAAACTTCTTTTGTTCCACTAACTTCAAATAAGTTTGTACAAATAATTTAGCCAATCTAGATAAATACTGCACATGGAATTATGCTGAAATATGCTTGGGAGTTGACATTTTCTACAAAAATATGCAACTATGACTAAAAGCATTAAGTACTAACTGCCCACCTCAATTATCACCATGTACAGTGCCATTGTAAGATGTGCTCTCTATAGTGTACACAAAATGAAGAATGTTCATACATTTTATAATACTGGGTGCAAAATAAAAACAAAATAAAGAAACCAAACTACAACCCTGCTGGTTCAAGCCCCACTAAATGTACTTCATAACAGATTTTAAGAAAAGTGTAAAATTTAGGTTACCATGAATTATGGAACATCCCAGAGTTAGTATTTTAGTTTTAAAACTTTAAAATTTACTACTAAGAAGAAATATTAATGAGAAAACCTTGACCTACTGCCAGTATGTAGTCACACATTTAAAGACAGTGACTATAAGCAATTAGAAAACCAATAATGTAATCAACACACTGGCAATACCAGAAATGACTTATTGACTGCACAGTAAGCAAAGCCACGAGATGAACATATTTATGTACTCCAACTATACCTGGCTAATGACTTTATACCTGAGATGAACATTGAGAGGTAAGAGAACTAGTTATGGTGTAAATAATTATCAGATGAAAAACAAGCACACAAAGATAGCTACATTTTTTAAAATATATGCAAAAAGATCACAACTGACATTTTCCCCTTTTGATTATTTTCATTCTGCTATTTAGACAAACACTTTAACTCACTTTACCATGTGACAGATTGTGTTCTGAAACTATTTTAAAGGCTCCTGTGATTCCAATGCTTTAATAATTCATGGAGTTTTGAGTAGAAGCAACATACTCTACTCCCTAGTCCTATGAAATTTAAGGCACCCGTAAGTAGCAAACTTCATGCCAAGTTTCCATTCTAGGGAAAAATAAATCTGATTTTTCCCTTCAACAGAAAATAATAATAATCATGAATTCATAAAAGTGATCAGAATGCCACATTCTCTGTCAATGAGGCAACAGCTTAGTGATATTCAGCTTAAAAAACTCTACATTTATAGAGCTACTACTGAAGCCACAGAATCTTCACTAGCAGATTAGAAAATATGTAATATTGTGATGGAACAGAAAAAGCTTGTATTAAATTCTGAAAAAGCTAAAAGGTAGAAGCAGAGCAAGGCTGGGCCCCATGTAATGACGAAAATAAATGGGAAACATTTTTCCATGATACATACACTTAATTTATACAGCAAACTTCCAAGTTTAATGGATCACTGTACCACAACAATGAGTGCAAATACATGTTTTTGTGGGCAGGAGCACTGCTAAAGAAGTATATTCTGTTTTCATCACTATGGAATGACACTAAATCACTTCTTTGACTAACGGAAATTTCATTCCATATGTCAGAAAACGTATCTACGATTTATTACCAGAATCAGCTCAAAACACTTCCCATAATCACAAAGCTCAAGTAACATGTAAGCCATTAGACACAGAAAGATATACAAGATTTTGGTTACAACTGTGATGAGCTTCAGATTCTGAAGCTTAATTCTTTGCTTCTGCAGCTTCTTTATCGTGCTTTTCCTTTGCTTTCTCTTTTTCCTCCAGTTTTTCTTCTTTTTGAAGCAGTGACATAATCTCAGCAACCTGGCTGGTGCCAATATCAATATCTTCTTTGTCAATCAATTCTACTACCTACGTGAACATAAAATGAAATTGAGAGTGCATTTAGTTTTTACATGATGGAGGCATTTTCCTATAATAAATTTTGTTAAGACAACAGAAGTATTCAGTTCTCACATTCAAGAAAAACAGAATTTTTTTTCTTACATGGAAGACAAATTCAAACCACAACCAGTACCTCAGACGTATCCAGAATATTAAAAAAAAGCTAAAATGTAAACCAAATGACGTGGAACTTTTGACCCTTGTGTGCGCAGCATACAAAGACATTTTAAAGCATTAGTAAAACAGATCCATTTATTTTATCTGTTTCAATGGAAAACTGACATTCAGTACCTGCTGAAACAGATAATTTAAGACAATAATTTATAGGCTTAATTTTATTTTTATTTTATTAAAAGAGACCTATTGTACTAGGTAGGCACAAATCTAGAAAAACTTAAAAGTAGAGGGGGTGGGCCTTTCAGAAAGCAAATGAAAAAATAATCTAGTAAATGATTCCAAATTCCTTTAAATAGCTTTTCGTACAAATGTACTCTTGGCATATCTCCTCAAGTTCCTAGAATTATTCTGCAATATATGCAGAATTTAGAAGTACATTTTATCTGTGTTGCTAAATGTGCAACGGCTGTTTAGAGCAATAGGGAAGATAATCACCACTGGGGCAGTAGAGAGGAAAAATGTGTTTCAAAAGGCTGATACTGTATTTTCTAGCTGGCCATAGTTTAAATGCTATTTCTGTATCAAGTAGCAGAATGACTTGCAGCAAGTAAGTTTCAGGACATATCTACGTTTACCAAGTAAAAAAGGAACAAGAAAATGAAGGTGAAAGGCAGAGAAAACCTGAGAATGTTCTGCAAAATGAGAAAATAGGACAAATGAGGCAACAAACACAGGTCATTTACAGCGGACTGAAAAGACAACTGGTGGTCTGTTGTCTTTCAAGTACAGGATATACAGGTCTCAATGAAACATCTAAAGTATACAAGTAGGCAAGAGAAGCTACTATTTTGTGTTGATATGAAATATATCTATAGCTGTTATGTCAAGAGTTTTGCTAACAGTGGTAGTTCTTCTACTCCCTCCCATTTGTAAGTAATAACAAAATTACCATATTTTACAGAACTTGCCAGAGAGACACAGGAAAACCTACAGCTTCAAAGGTAATGCGGGTAACAGTCATGGATTCCCCCCCGAAAACAGCCATATAGACTCTCAAGATGCTGTTATGTAAGACCTATAATACATACCAAAAACCTCACTGGCATCAAGTAAAGACTCTTGCAAAAGACTGCACTGCAAATTTATGTCAAAACAGGTCCAATGTTTGAAGGATGGTTTGCCTTATTTTCTTTAAGAAGTCCACAAACTTACCTTAACAACATTATCTATGTCAACTTGGCCATCCTTGTTTTCATCTAGTGCCTCTGCAATCCTTGTCAGCTTCTCCTCTGGAATCTTCTGAATTTGTTTCATTGCATTAATTAGCTCAGCAATACTGATGAGATTCTTCCTGAAGAGAAAGCACAAACTCTACATGACAAGCAGTTACTCCAAAGGAGTAAGGTTGACAAAAGGCAGTACTGGAAGTTACTACACTGCAAGATGCTTGTATAATTATTAATTGATTATTTATAATCCAGAACAGAATGCAAAAAAGCAAAAAGGAGTTACTGATCAGCAAGATTTTTATCTGTCCATTGAATCTCATGCTTTTAGTTTCCACATGTTTTATTGAACAAATACAAGCATCCAGTAGCATTTGAAATAAAGGTTTCTGTGCTTCCCAGGCTGTGTATCTAATGTCCTTTGTCCCCTCACTCCCCATTTACCAAAGATGTAGTGCCATGTTTCTGTCATCCTTTTACATTTAGAGGCTGGCTGACAGAAAATCAATGAGTCACAGGAAAACAAAAGCTGAGAACTAATCACTTGAGCAATTGAGCTGTTTTTTTAAAATCAGCTACATTTGCTCCTGTCAAGGACCAGACTCTGTGGAAGGAAGGACTAGCAGGTTTCAGATGTTACACTCTCTGCTCACTGATCTCATCAAGTTCAAGTTGTCTGTCTGCTGCAACCTAAAGCCCCTGCTTGCCTATGTATTTTACTAGTTTAAAGAAATATCATCCAGCACAGATCCAGCTGAAATGCAGGAGGCGGTGAAGCCAATAAATACTAAACAGAAGGCTTTATCAGTGTAGTCCCAGCTCCTCTGGGCACAGACATACTTTCATGCAAGGGACATTTCTCAAGCTGCCACTAAAATGTCCTGGACATGGCTTGATAATGGCTGCACCAACTTGAAGGTTAAAAGACAATCCTTTGACAACTAAGCAATATTCAAACTTATAATTTCCAATAATCCACAATCACCTACAAAAATATCCAGAAAACCATCCATTACAAAGAATAATTACATTCAGTACAAGTAGATTCTGCATTGTATTGTTAGTTTACAAATTCAGATGGTTTTGATCAACAGCTTCTCTGTAGCACCACTCATATGGCTGCCTTAACGCTATTACAAAAAATCTGCAACAAATGACTGTTTGCCCTGGGGACTGGAAAACACAGAGCTCAGAAGCAACAAAAGCAGAATCCTTACTTCTGTTTAGTTATGCTCTTTGGGAGCTGGGATACTCTCTTAATGAATCACACAAAATGGTGCAAACAAACTAGATTAATAACAGCATTCATGATCACAAACCATGAGAATTTGTGTCTCAGTTTTCAGGTATTTCAGTGTCTGCAACAAGCAGTATATGACCATTTAACACAGGATTGCCTGAAAGACTCTCCAAAATTATCAAGACCTGGATAAGTGTTGATAAATGAATTTTGTAATGAAACTATCAGGAAAGATCTTTCTTTGAAAATCTGTGTGTTAAAAAATTGAAATGAAGTAAATTTTTTGGAAAGGGACTGTGCAAAATGATCTCCTCACTTCCATTAGACCCATGTCCCCACTTGTCTCCAGACACCATAGATCCTTGCAATTTTTTTCCTCACTAACATCTTTATTACTAAATAACAATAAATATGGACACGCTCACACACTGTTGTGCACCTTTTCAATCAGTGGCACAGGGAAAAATTACTGTGTGAGGAGCACAACTAAAAGGAAGGTTTCACCTGTAATCCTGTTAGTGCCAGAGGCATGGGCAAGATGGTAAGGTTCTAATGGACACTTTGACTTTCAGAAAACCCTCAGGACTAGCACCTGGGGAAATATACATCCTTTTTTCCTTCATCAGTTCAAGCATATTTATCCTTAGAAGAGAGAAAATCTACAGCACAATTTTGTTTTTAAAACAAATTATTTCAACATTCTAAACAACGAGTTATTCATCAATTCTTTTCTAACCACACATCAGACAAAAGCAAGAGTGAAGGTGAACAGCCAAAGACACATCCAGTGCTCCCAGGTCACTTACCCAGCAGGAGCATCCTCACCATCCAACTTTGCATCCACTGTCTTTTGACTTGTCTCTAATTCCACAATAATTTTGTCTATCTGGCCAATCATTCGGTTCACTCTCTTCGTCAGTCGCTTGCTTGCCTTTGACTCTTCCACTGCCTGTTCCTCACCAGTTTTAGAAAGCTCCTTTATCTCTTGCAAATCCTAAAAGAAACGGTCAAGAGAAAGAAAAGCTTTTGCTGGTGTGAATTCACAACAACAGACAATACTGACTTCAACCAGCACTTCAAGACAGGAGCCATTTGTAGATGAAATACAAGTGTAGAGACATACAAAGCTAGATGGAATTAGAACAATAAATTCTAACACTGCTGCCTTTTTCATGCCCCCCTTGAATGTTATTTTCCACATCTTTCATAAGACTGGATAAGGTTCATTTTACTTATCTTGAAAGTTTCTGTAATACTGACATCTACACTTGCTAAGAAAGAACTGCAGCACGCAGCAGTCAGTCAGCTCCTGTTACCCCAGTCACCCTGGGAACAAGAGCAGGAGCAGGATTCTCATCTGCTGGGAACTACTCCAGTGATAACAACTAGGCTTTGAACATGTTATGCAAATGAGGCTCTGCATTGTCACATACAAAATTCATTCACTCAGCTTCCAACTTCAGACACACAGACAACCAAGAAAGATAATCTTTAAATTTGTGGATCATTTCTGCTAAAACATGAACATGAAAAGAACTTCCATGCCCCATTCTTCACCTCATTATACTCCTGGATATCATCTTTCAATTCCTCAAGCTCCTCCTTTTCCTTTGTTAGTGCTTTTTTCTGTTCCTGCAGCTTGGTGCAAGCATCACTCAGCACATCAATCTCCTCCTTGGTGATTTCTTCACCCTGTAAAAGAAAATATACACAAATTAGTGAAAGGCACATTTGTGATTTTACTCCAAGATTTTCAGTCTTTTAGCAGAAAAGAGAAACTCAAGATTCTTTTTCCATGTTTGGAGTAACTACTATCATACGGTCATTTTGAGGCTAATGAAAAGATTTTAAATGGTTAGGCAATTAGTTTGCTACGGTATATAATTTTTTGAAGTGCACCAGTAGTAAGTTCAGTTAATGTGATTGATTATGTGAGTTTCGGCTATTAGAAATTCCATACCTGATCATCTCATTTAAGAATGTTTTACTTCATTCATTCCTGGGTTAAGCAATTAGAACAACTGAGAAACAATTCACTATGCATGAGAAATGATAAATTACACAAAAAAATTGAGAAGTTTGGAAAGCTGAGCTGTAGTAAAGTTATCAGGTTATTTTCAATAACCTTTGTGAGAATGAGGGTGAACATCCATGGTTTGTGAAGTACACTTGTCTCTTGAAAAGCTGTCAATAAAATATGCACAGGTCCATTCCATCTACAGATAACGCAAATGCCCCCCAAAACAGGTATATTAATTTCAATAATGCAGATAGATAAAGGAGATGCTCTGAGATGGTTTGCGCTGACTTCAGCTTCTGCATTGGTGAATTTTCAATCCACTAAGTAGCTGTTTTCAACTGGCAGAATGTGGTGAGAGGGCTAAAAGTGAAGGACAGGTAAACAATTTATCATAGTTCTCACATAGATGCTTTGACTCTTCACATGCAGAAGTATGAAAACGTGTGGTTACCCAGATTACCTTAATGCCTTCCAATACTGGTGCTGTATCTATCAGTGCCTCTGAGTGCACTGCTGCATCTGCCCGTGCCAGTTCTGGTTCAGTATCCATCGCCACCTGGCTTTTTTTAGCTTGCAGAGCAGTTGCTTCAAAATCTGCTGCTGGTTCCATCGCCTTCTAAATTTAAAACACCTCATTAGGTTTCATTTAAAAAAACCAAAACATTATCTGTTTTAGCATCAGTAAAGAATGACTTGTTAAAATGGAAATAGTTGCTGAAGTAGACACACACATTTTTATGAGAAGAGGTTAAAAAACTGCAACATATTGAGTGGTTTCACATTAACATACCCACTTGTATTTAATGAACTAGTTCTGTGAGCTCCTGAGGCTTAATTCACTAATAAAGCAGGCCAGCAGCTTTTACAATCAAATATTATGTAATAACACTATCAGGTTAATGACAAATAGAAAAAGCCAAAGATAAGAACATTGAAAGTATGGGGTGTAGAAAATTTAAAAAAACCCAAACAAAACCACTACCTTTACTACAGAAAAAGAAGTCTTTGCTTACTGCTCTAATTAAGAAGGAAACCAAAGATAAGGAAGACTGAGCCAACATTTCAGAGTAAACTCTTGTGTTGCAGTCAGTTTTAATATTCTCTCACATCTTCAGTACGTGGATTTAAAGTCCAGTTTCTTGCAGTCAATACCCAGAGCAGAGGCAGTAACTCATAACATGCTAGTTTTCACATCACTTGACATTTACTTCTCAGTAGTTGTGAGCAGAACCTACCATGGCTGCAACTTCAAGAGTTTCTTTGGCTTTCTCTGCAGCTTCAGACAATTTTTTTTCTTCATTTTCTTTTCTGATGGCTTCCTCTTCCTGAAGTGTTGCTTCCAGCCGCACTTTGTTATCTATTTTTTCACCTTCAACTTCTGCCACTTTTACTTGAGCCTCTTTGGCCTAAAAATAACAAAAGTAGTCCAATAAAAGTGTGTATATATACCTAAAGGTATGTCTGCATAATGTAAGTTTAGATACCCTGACTGAGATAGGTAGTACAGGTATGCTAATGAATAAAGTCAAAACCCCTAAATGTTACCCTGTTTTTGCATTTCTCAGAAAATGATGACTTTCTTTCTTGAGAGTGGAAATGTGAACTTTTCACCCTGAAATCATACATGTTCTTCATTCTTTCTCTCAAGACTACCAACAATCCATTCTGACAATTTCTCTCTCTACATAACATGCATTTTCAAATATTAATACCTTTATATGGCCTAAACTATTTATTGGTTTTTTGCAAGTGAAAGGTGTATTCTAAATCTTCTGATGCTATTACTGTCTGCTGTCATGTAATCCAATATTGCCCTGTATTTCCTTTATCCTCATACCTCTCCACACACAACCCAACTTCTGCGTTTGAAGGTCACTCAAATAAACCTATCTATGATTTAGTTTTTCAAGGCAAAGCAAGGAACTGAGAAGAACATCTACTTCTCTGGATGGATTTTCAGTCATGACACTGAAAGTTAGTTGCACACTATGTCCATCAATACTTACAGCACTGTCTGGTAGCGTCTGAAGGGTTGTTTTCAGCTGATCAGCTGGAGAAAGGGTATCGGGAAGATACATGGCTCTGGATAAAATAAGCAACGAAGTAGGAATTTCCTGGTTCAGGTGAAGATCCAACCACTGTAAGTGCAATACAAAAAAAAATCTTCAACTTCAGGATGTTTTTTTCTTTTTTACAGACAAAATCAAGCATGCACAAAAAAGTATATACAATTTTTTTTTTTAACCACTACTTATCAGTCAATATCCTAACACAGGAACTACAGGCTATAACCAGCTAAGAATTACAGCCATTGCAATGAAATATAGGAAGGTTTATTTTGTTTGAAGAAGTATTTTAAGAAGTATTGAATGAATATCTGAACAAGTGGTTTGTTTCACATGCATCTTAAAACCACAGAATTGTTTGGGTTGGGTTAAAGATCATCCATCTAGTGCCATCTCCCTGTCATGGGCAGGGACACCTTCCACTAAACTCAGAGCTCCACTCAACCTGGCCTTTAACACTTCCAGGGATGGGGAGTCCACATCTCTGGGCAACCTGTGCCCATGTCTCACCACCCTCACAGAAAAGAATTTCTTCCTAATATCTCATCTAAACCTGCCCTCCTTCAGCTTAAGGCCATTCCCCCTTGTCCTATCATTACACGTCCTTGTGAAAAGTCCCTCTCCAGCTTTCCTGTAAGCCCCCTCTAGGTACTGAAGGTGCTATAAGGTGTCCCTGGAGCTTTCTCTTCTCCAGGCTGAACAACCCCAACTCTCTCAGCCTATCTTCATAACAGACATGCTCCCAGCCCTGTGATCAGCTTATTGGCCTCCTCTGGATGTGTTCCAACAGAACTCCCCCTAAACCAGGCAACACCAAGAGACAAAGAACTGATCTACTCAGTGAAAACTTCTTTACAGAGCAATACAATGATTAACAAGACAAACTTTCAGAATTGCAAACGTATTTTGGATATGTTTAAGTCTAAGTGTCTATTTGCATCATAAAAACATCACGGTCCAGCCAAAAGGCAGCAACCCACAGCTACTACATACTTACAAAGTACATGTGATAAAAGCTTATTAAGAAGACTGTTTTAACCAGCTTTTAATGAGAACAGAATCAAAACGACTTCTCAAAATCAAGACAAAAATCAGAGCATCAGAGCTAACAACTGGAATTAGATCTGTGTATTCAGTCTTGCAAAACCATACCTGTTTAAGCTGTTCCTTGAGACGCTCCTCTGTCACACCAAGAGCTCTCATCCCTCGGGCACGACAAGCTGCCTGCAGTTCTTTAACAGTCAGGGTATCAACTCCCTCTTCAGCAATCATCTGCACAATGGAAAGGAAATTTGACCGTGTAAGAGCTCAAAACAGAGGCACCACCAGCACTGCACAGCCAGAAGCCCACGTGTTACAACAGCCACTAGAGGCTGCTGCGGTAACACCAAACAGCCCCTGCTGCTCCCACAGCTCCAGCCATGGCTGATATTTCTCTCTAAGCTGGTATTTCTATCAGCTCCCTTACAAATTAGTTTCATAGAAACGTTTTCTTTGTGATATAATTATTTTCATTGCAAGTAACGGTAGACTAAAAAAAGGTCCGTTTTTTTCTTAACAAATAAGGACGTTTCTGATTTCAAGCTGTTCAAGCCTTTTTGTTCAAAGTTAGCTCAAGAACAAGACAATTAAGACAAAAAAAGGAAAATGCCTAGAAAAAAAACATACATATATCCACACACACTCACTAATGTTATGTGTCAAAATTATTATCCAGTGCCTATTCAGAATGACTCACCTTGTCATCTGCTTTTATGCTCCTCAACCTCATGGTCAGCTGGAAGCGGAGAAAGTTATTTGTCCCAATTGACTGAAGTTCCAACAATTTACAGAGCGCCACCAGCTGAGGCCTGGTCAGATTGTCCAGCGTCAACTCATCTTCAAACAGTTTAGAGAACCTTAAGATCTCCTCATTACTGGGTCTTTCGCCAGTTTCCCTGATCTGTGAGAAAAAAACAAACACACACAAAGCTTTTCAAAGCAAATGTTATGGTTAGGCATTATTTTGAATAAAAACACTCTCCTCGTTTGTCAAGCACTTTGCAGCAGCTTTGGGATAAGAAATAGCACACAAGGAAGCAATAAAAGAAGATTTAAAAAAACCAAACAACTTAGGCAAAAGATGGTGTTGACAGTTTCTAACAACACTGTATAATGTACTTAAGATAAAACTAACAAAACAAAAATTAGATGTATCTGTACACTAAGGAGCAGGTCTATCTGAGCTGCACTGCCATGACATACTCAAAAAAATATATACATATACCTTTGAGTTAATAAATAGCTGCTACAGGAGTCACACTGGCAAGTATTTGTTCTGGTACCATACTTACCAAACACAGAAACATGGAAGATAAAGATGGGAAAATAAAGTAAGAAGTACATCCAGTGGCAAAAATTCTGCAACACTGGTGTCCCTTTGAAACACAGTTTAGGACACTTACCTACCTACTTCTCTCCACCATCACATTTGTTACAATACTGTTTTGCTTTTAATTCCTAGATGTTCTGCAGCACCTCAGTGAAAATGTTTTTGTACTTGAAGTTATTTCAAAGTATAAGCCGCTGTTTGGGAAAGGACTCTGCATCCTTCATGATGGAAGGTTCTATGTAACTGCTTGTACAAATGCAAAGTTAAGGTTTTCAGTGATGTGTTGCCAATGACTTCCCAGTCATTATATCCAACTACTGGAAGCTGAAATAACAGTTCAAAGAAGTAGGAGAAAAATTGCCTAGTCTCATCAGGTCACAGTAGAGCATTATCACCTGTATAGATGTTGATTTTTCTATTTTAAGTATGCCACCAAAAGCTTATTAGAGACATCACTTCAACAAAAATCTACAGAACTCACAATTAAGTATTTCTAGTCACTTGACACATTCGGTCTAAACAGGAAGTACACAGGTATCCAAAAAAACCCTTTCCCAATACCTCTATTTTTTTTAAACCTTGTAAATAAAACATAAAACTAGGTGACATCAAGTACAGGTTGAAAACCTAACATTACCTATACTGCCTGATTTATCATGCCTACCTGTTTTACCTGCAAACTCAAATATTTTAGTGAACAGCTACTGAGTACAGGAAAAGGTAAAAATCAGGAGACAAGATGGCCTTGAGTCCATTAGCCTCCAGGACACTTGTGTAGCAGAGAAACCAACTTGGAGAAAGAAAGGTCAAAAGGCCTTGTTGTTCCACTTTGCCAGTGCCTTCACTACAGGAGCAAAAAATGCCACTTCAAAAATACAATACCTTCTCCCTTGTTTAAAGATGAATTTTGACAGAGCCAAGCACGTGTTTCTTGAAAGTACAAACTGAAGCTTTCTAGTACATCACTAGCTACAAAGCAACAGAGAGAAATTCTGGAATTATGCAGCAGACATGTTAAGCCTGTAATCAATGGTTCTTGCAGCATCAAATACTTCACCACAGAAGCAGCTGTAAAAGAATAGCAAAAAGGTGGGAAACATTTAAGCTTCTTCTTGCTCTGACATTTATTATCTGGTACAGTGAAATGAGATCAATGAAGTTTGTCTCTGTGGCACAAATGAGAAATATAAAGCTGTAAAAAGCACGCCCACACATAAGAAATGCAGGGCTTGAAACTTCTTTTTTAGTCATCAGAGGAACTTGGGACTTCCTCCAGCAAATGCAGAGTGAAACATCATTTATTTCCATGGAAATTAACGGCCAAATGTAAATTCTCAGTAGCAGTTCTTTCAGAAGAAAATGAAATGTTCCAAACATGAAGCATGGCAGTGACAAGTTCCCAGAGCCTGCAGACCCAGTGCTTCAGCCACTAACTGCTATAACTAACCACTTACAATGTTCTGCAGATTTAAAAGAACAGAAACAGATGACTGCATAGAGGCTTCAAAGTACACAGACTTGGCAAGCAGTTACTGACTGGCAAAATTTGCCACTATGGTTATCTGAGGTGATCTACGTGGCACTATCAGCATCACCTTACTACCCCACACTTTAAAACTTTATTCTTAGCTCTGACATGCAGGAAAATCTTAAGCTACTTGACAGGGCTCGTAAAGTTCATGTCTGAAACCCCTGGGCTTATGTGCCTTTTTCTGTGCAAATACACACTCTCTCCACAGCACTCCACTGCCTTCCTTTCAACAAAGCACCTGGGATGTTGTTGGCTCCACCTCTTCATCAATACCCCCACAATTAAGAGAAAGCAGAGATAAATACTGTCCTGAGGAGACTTAAGAGGGTACTTTTCATCTCTCCAGGAAGTATCTTACTCTCACCTAGAGTTTGGTGAAAGGAAATGCTGTGAAACCTAAAGGCCATCAATGTAGGAGGCAGATGTCTGACACTTAAGTCTCTCTGCCAGCAACTGATGTTAATAGAAGAATTTGCACCAAGCACAGCAACCACATTCTAGCTAAACCTCAGATTATACCACATTCTAGTCAGTACAGCAACTGTGCACTTAAAAACTGTTTTATAAGCAGAATTTTTAAAATTTTACTTTCCCCCATTAATTTTCAATCAGTTAATTAGGAAAGAAATCTTCTCCCAGTTTTCATAGCCAATATTAAAAAACAAGAGGTCAAAACCTACATGAGTAACCACTGAGCACACAATGTTTCATGTTAGAGTAAACTTATTAACAAATAAGAGAACAAGAAGCAAATGAGCAGAAATATACTGGTTCTAGAAGTAGAGAGTATAAGCACCAGCTACAACACCAAAGCTGGTAAGAGGAAAATGTCATCACACTGAAGTATTACTTACAGAAAAGAAATTTATCCTAAAAAAGTTACTACATCCTGTTTCTTCAAGTCCAACAAAATAAAGGTATCTGATAATTACCATAGACCAAAAAAATCACAGGTTTTTTTTGTAGGAAGAGAAAATACATTTTCCAAGTTTTTTTACCTTTTGAAAGAACGTTGAAAAATCTTTTGTAACATTTCCCTTGGCTGCTTTATTTTTTAAGGCCATCTCCTCAATGGTGTCTTGAAGGAATTTAGCCAATTCAAGTTTTACTCTCAATTCTTTCTTCAATCTTTCCTCCTGTTAAAAAAATATTTGGTTTTAAAAGTTTCTTCCAGAAACACATGGACTAAATATCACTTCTGCCCCCAGACAAGTTATGTGCAGTAATTCTGGACTGCTGCTATAATACACACATTCCAAGGGGGCATTCACTCTTCCCAAAGATCCCCAAATCACATGAAAAAGCTGAAGAGCTGAAGAGCTCACTGTGTGCTCTGAAAGTGAAAACTTGTGGGGCTTTTTTGGTGGATTTTTAACAATTCTGAGAAAACTTAACTAAAAGAAATAAAGTTTAAACAAAAAAAGCGTAAGAAGCTATTTTAAATATTAAATTTTATATCAAGGTTTAAGAGTACAAATGTTACAATGTCCGTTTTAATACAACCAGAAAAATAACATCTCATAGCTTTCATTTATCCTTTGCAGGAGTCAGAAAATGAAGATGAGGATAGCAGAAAAGATGAGAGGCTTTCAGCCCTGACAGCCCTGACACCTGCACATATAAAAATCACGATGGCACTGGTTCATTATAATATGTTAAAAAGCAAGATCTTCAAAATAAGATAAGGAAGATAAAAGCATTACCCTAACACCGAAAAAAAATTCTTAGACTTTTTCTAATTTCTTCGCCAAAGAAATTTCTAATTTAAAAAAAAATATCACTGGATTATAAATTGAGACCTGCTTACCTTTTTGGACTTTGTCTCAAATGTAGAGGGAAGCATATTAGGGAACAACTTAAGAGCTACTGGAAGCAAAAATTCCATAAATGGGACAACAAGAAAAACCAAGAAAGGGACCAGACGAAAAAGATCAGCACATATTCGAAGAAACTGGAAGTGAAAAAAAAATATACTGATAAGCTAAAGTTTAAATACTTATTTTAAAAATACTTGTTTTGATCATCCAATTATCACTCAGGCTCACATATACATATTTGCTATGAAGAAATTTTAAAATAACACAGTAAAAGGATGTGACAAAGTCAGTTTTTAGTGGGTTTTTTTTCAAGTTGCTATATGCTACCAAGTGCTGGAGTTTCACCAGTTTTCAACACTATAGAAAGTATTTCAAAAGCCTCACTGTGTCTCAATAGGATTATAGGACAAGTATCTCATTTAAACCTCTTAAAAGCACCTGAAAACAGGAGGTGGTCATTTGTTGTCATTAAAGCTGCTTAACTTCTTTTATGCATCTTTATTTGTGCTCCACCACTTCTTACATGCATGAGCTCCTATGGACTAAGTAACCAAGAATGAAATGAAAGATCCCTCCCCCTCTGCCTTATAACAATTGTAATGTACATTTAAATCCAGGGTAATGAGCCCAGCTTGGTAGATTTTTTTTTTTTTAAAAACACTGCTTTTGCAGAGCAGTAATCCTCTGAAGCAGGCAGGGTTAGTTACGGAATCTTGAACTGCATGAAATAAATACTATACTTGTGATTTCTGTACACTCACAAATAAATATACATTAGGCTGTACAGTCTATTATCAAATCTTTCAGTAATTGTTGAAAACTTAATAACTCTGTTTATATTGGGGAGTGCAGATCTTGTTTGACTCTATCTCATTTTACAAAGGAAAAAACTGGTTGTTGGGAATCCCATCACTTCCTAAACCAGATGTACACTCCAGTACTCTACTGCACTGTCATTTCACATCAGCATTTGACAAACACAGCTGTGAGTGGCAAAAACTGGCAACACAGACGCTATTACAAAAGTAAACTCATGCTCCCCACCCCAGCCCCTCCCCACACTTCATGGTAATCAAGGGGAACAGCAGCAACAGCCAGCACAGATCCCATGTCCTCACAACTGGTTTGCTAAAATACAAAACCTGTAAAACTTCATTCAGAATTTTCTTAGCATAAAACCAGCCAAAATCTTAAGCACTGCTGTATGTGGAATGCACATGCTCTACAGATTCAAAGTTTGGCATTTTTCTTTGTATATAAAAAAAAATTCAGTTTCCCAGAAGGGATGCTTTGGTCCATTGTTTACAGGCTCAAGGATTTTTCCATTCATTCCAACAATAGAAGGCAAATGACTACCACGGAGTTAAAAAAAAAAAAAAGCAATGAAGTTTGGAAGAAAATTTTAAAACTCAGAAGAAAAGTACATTTTCTCTAAAAAAAAACCCACCTCAAAATTTCTATAGAGTACAGAATTCCTATTTTTACCCAGTCTCTATTCTCAGACAGTGCGTGCAAGTATTTCTACAAAGTCCATACCCAAGGAAGCAGTTTTAGCACCGGATAAGCCAACCTAATGCTAACCTGAGACAAGGTATAAAGAGCAGTGAAGGTGTACTGGCAGTCACACCACTGATCCAGCTAAAACTGACCCATAAATACATACACAGACAAGGGAAAAAGGAACAGTATAAACCAAGCGGGGGTGGGGCAGGAAAACTTGATTTAAGCACCAAGCTTTTCACAGCAGCACTGTCCTGGATCAACTTTCACAAATCATGGAACTGCACCCTTGGCTGACTCAAGGAAAACAGCTTTACGCAGGAACCTAATACAATGGTGTACGATTACACACACATTATTTGGCAGCACAGCACGGGAACCTTGTGACTACTCTGTATCTGCTGCTACAGCTCGTCTATTCCACTCTTCCCTCCTCTGCAGGGAAGAGTTTGTAAAGCTGGTGGACTTGCCACAAACTCCATTGTGTTTGCCACCTCACTGCCACGTCCTGAACCATCCTGCTGCAGGAGTCAGCACCAGAGCAGTTAGTTTTTAATAGTATCATGTTTTACTTCTTCCTGCCTTCTCTCCTAAGTGTAGATATGTGACCCTGCTGAATCCAAACCCTGCCGGAAATTGTACAAAGCAGAATTTTGGAACTGACTTAGTTTACATAAGCAATAGGTCCCTTTGCATTAGCCATGCTGGAATTGCTTGTTCATGTGGTTAGATTACTTGGATATCTTTCCATTATTGCCTCCAAAGAGGAAGGAAAGGGCAGGCAGAAATAACTCATTTGTCAGTCTGCATGAAGATAAGATTTGTCTAGGACTGTCAGCTCATGTGCAGCTTAATACTTTTAAAGCAGTATATACTTCAATTTTTATTTTATACTTTTTAAAGTTCAGAAGGTAATCTGGCACCAAAATGTTAATACTTCTTTAAATCAGTCAGTATACTACAATTTAAGGTTGAACTGATAAAAAATGAACTGTGTTGAAACAAACTTGAAATAAGGTTTAAAAAAACCCAACATGTAAATGGTTTGTTCAGCTGCGGGCCGGTTTGCTTTTCACTGACCCCAGGTTCTGAGCCTACCATGCCCTCATTCCAGAGACAGGATGTCCTCTTCCTCCAAATACAGAAAACACAAAACCTAGACTGAGAAACTAACATTACTGTAGTTATTAAACTACGTTCTCTACATCTCCTACACTGCATTTGCATGCATATAAACACATACATACATCATTAGATAAGAGACAGGCTACAGCAATGTAAACTCTAATTTATATCTGCAAACAAATAAACGTCCATTTCATTTAAAAAGATAATTAATACAGAAAGTGAACATTTGCACAAAAAAACAAATCCAGGAAGGCCAAATGCCAGATCACTACTTAAAACGTGAGAAAGACAGCCCTATCATCACTAGATGACAAAATCAAAAGGTAATCAAATGAATAAATCCATCTATTGATGGAATATTACTGCTGTTTATATAATTTCTCAGAAGTACAGCTCAGTAAATATGAAAGAGGCAGGGAAATCAATGGTTCCAATCTTCTCCCTGGAGAATTTCTGATTCTGTTTTAAACCATGAATTAATTTGTCTTGCTTGGCTTTCCAAGTTCCCCAAAGCTCTCAATAAGCCAGCACAAGCCAGAAATGCTACTTCAAGAACTCCTGTGGTCTTCACCTTCCCCTGTCCTCAGTTACTCTTTCTGGTACTACATAATCCCCTCTCACGTCAGCACAGACTGTTACATTTATTGCTGAGCAACGTCCTAGCTGGGTGAGCTGCCAAGCAGATTCCTGTACCAGCACAAGGAAGATGGCAAAACTTAACGAGCATGAGGATGCTGAGACCATCAAGCAGTGCTGCCCAAGAGGAGACCACACCTACCCACAGACAGAAACTGCTACACCTGCACGTAACAATTTTTTGCTACTTGTCTAATCCTGGGAATTTAGGAAGAACTTTTTCATATTGCATTTAAGATGTGATGTGTTTTAGTTAAACAACAAATTGTTCAAATGTGACCTAATTTTATCAGGAAATTATTAAAACAATGAGCAGATACTTGTATTTTTGATCATTTACTGGAAGTTTTGAGGGCAGAGATGCGAACCCAGCACATTGTGTGCAGGGTACAAACTGCAGAGAGCCAGACTGTGCCACAAGCAGCACTGTGCACTCCTGCCCCAGAGCACACACACCTTCTGCTCTCCAGCATTTCTTCCAGAACATCTTTCCAGCAACAGCTGAAATGCATTTTTTAGAAAGGCAGGAAGACAGACTTGAATTTTTAATGTGTATAAACTCCTTAAAAATCTTGTCCTTAAAAACAGTAAAATGAGAACTGTCAAATCAGCATGTTTGATATTTTGCTAATGAACTGAAGCTGAATATCAACGCATTCTTTACCAAAACCAAGATATTAACTACACAAGCTTAATATTTCACAGTCTTTTCATATACGAGCTCACATTTAATGTTTTTAAATATCCATGTAATTTTTCATTGTAATTGAATATGCCCATTTCATCCAAAACCTGAAATTACTATTGAAATACATATATATTATCCAAATTTGGAAGCATTCACATTTTGCACTCCAGATTTCATCTCCCTTTTCTTTAAAATTATCAGTTGCATTTTTATAGTTTCATAAATGTAAGCAACACGTCATAAATAAAGGAAATATATCTGGGCTAAAATTATTTCAGATATATTTATAACTCAAATAGTATATTTTCAACCATGCATTTCAGCCTGCAGCTTTTATCCCATTCAAAAGAACCCCATGAAGCAACAAACAGGAACAGAACTGGCACAGATACAACCTTTACTAGCAGTGTTTTCCCTCTATTTTTCCAGCTGGAGTGAAAAAGCAGAGAAGGTGACCATATATATGGCACATGGCTGGGAACTTGAGAACAAACCACAATTGCTGCCCATGTGACAAAAGAGAAGAATCCTCTGCTGGTCCAACTAGAAAATAACAAATTTATCTTCGATAATGGGGAACATGAGTAAAAAGTTTTGGGGTAATACCCAAAAATACTCCACATAGTGAGGAGGAAGGAAACACACCTAGCAATGTTAATTCTAGGAGCAGAAGACAACAGAAAGAACTAATTCAGTTCTAACAAAACAGAGCAACCATCGAGGACACCCAAAGGAAATTGGACTTTACTCAGTACCTGTCTCCGTTCCCGACGAGACAAAGTGTTTCCATGCAGGATTCTCCAGAGCATCCTCGCAGCTATTTTTGTGTCAATCCACAGCAATCGAAACCCATGGTAATAGTGCTTCAGTTCATCCACAATCCTCTGCCCAAGAGATTTTTTCACAACTTCCACTTCTGTTGGACTATATACAGGACCTCCTTCTTCCAGCTTCTTGTTTTTGTCCTTTAAGGACTTCAGTGACTTTTCAACTATGGAGTCATCTCGAAGGGGACGTGAAGAATGCCACCACCTAACTGGAAGATACTGGGGACCTAAAACACCCACGGTTGCCCGTGGCGTCCATGAGCCAGAAGAGCTCGCAAGAGAAAAGTATATTTGTTCAGATCCTTTAGTCCAACAACAATAGTGACCTTTTTTGGAGTAGGCGTAAACAGGAGGGACACTAGTGCAATATTTAAAGTGTACAGTCCTTCAAAAGAAAAAAGCATTCAAGAATTAGCAACAGATCACCAGCTATTTTTATATACACATTTGCATGGATATATATACTTATCTATTTATAAAACATGTAATTTGAAAATTATCTACTGCATATTTAAGGGAAAAAAAAAAATTTGACTCTTAAAACCAATGTCTATACCTGAAAAGAACACTTGGCTTTACTTCATGACAAAAAAAAAAATTAACCTGCGGGGAATTTTCCATTGTACAGCTTTGAAAAGGTAGTTTATTTTACTCCAATTAAATAAAGAGCAGCCAGCACATGCGCTTTCCATTTAGAAAGCTACATTTGAAAACTAACATGCAAATTCGTAAGTAACATAAAGTCCCTTCTACTACTTCTCCTGTTTGTGCAAAACACTTGAGACAAAAAAAAAAAGAGGTTGTATACTTGGGAGAGGGGCTGAGTCAGAGAATTAGTATCAGAGGAATCCAATTTCCTTAGAGCTCCTCTCTTAGTATCTCCATGCATCCAGTTTTCCTTATTCAGCAGAAATTTCTGCAAAAACTTCCATCACGGTACTGATTTGGGGCAGAGAGAACCAATGCTCTTCTACCTTGTTCAGAACTTTGTTCTTTTCTTTAATTAAATGTAGACTGTAGTTAGCAGGGAAGCACTGCTCAAACACCCCTAACACTCCTTATACACACAGAAGAACCACTCGTTATATGCAAGTAGGATTGTACAAGCTTTTATTAAAACACAGGACAAAAATAAAACAGTAGATAAAATATTTTACATAAATGAGTTCCATTAGTGTCCCTCAAACTGAGATACCAGCATTAAGACATCAACAGGACAGAAATGACTGGGGTGTTTTCTTCATGGAGCCCTTGTACTATCAAAACAAAATCAGAATGTGTTTTTGTCCTCAGTCAATGAACAGAAAAAATAAGCGCAAGTGGCTCTACAGGCTTGAGTAACATTTTAAGGAAAAAAAGGTTCATCTTACACTTAAAAGTGTTAACTCCACTCAATTTTCAGCCAGAAACACTTTTTAAACTTAATTATTAAATGCTCAAATGAGTTTTCATTTACTTTAATGATTTTGTCTACTCGATGTTATTCAAATAGAGCTTTGTATAAAAAAAAAAAAATTAAATTATTACTTTTTCAAGATTTTCTAGTTGAAACTGAAGTTTTAGCATCTGATCATTCAGCAGTCAGACAACTGCTGGAACACATACAGTTACACAAAACAGTCTCTTCGTTAGCTACAGAACTACACATTTGCACAGATACTAACTAATAAGAATTACAGCTTAATTACTTTAAGAAAATTAAGTACATATTCAAAACCAGATTAAAACACTTGCATAAATCAATCCACTCTGACTCTGAGGCATTTCCCAAAAGCAGAGCTCCAGGCCTACAAACCAAGTTCCACCTACATACATTGACACTCTCCTGCATGCCAAGAGTAAGAGAGCTCTGACAGCAGAACTGGTTCTGAGTCTGCAGGGAGTAAAAATTTTGCAAGAAATGTGCCTCTCTGAACATACTTTCATAAGCAGGATGTCAGACACACAATTTCCATCCCATCTGTCCTCAGTACTTATCACTAGAGTCCCCTGCATTCAGATCTGGGTCATGTGGGGTGCAGGCATTAGTTTGTTTTATTTTAAGCAGCAACATTACATTAACAGCAGCTTTGGTTAGAAAAAAACAAACATAAAAACCCCAAACCAAAACAAGCAAACAAAACCCCACCCCGGACCTTCTCAATTAAATAAGAAGATTTTCTGTCCCAATATTCTGCTGCTGATTTCACCACAGAATCATAGAATGGTTTGGGTTGGAAGGGACTTTAAAAACCATCCACTTCCAACCCCTCTGCCACAGGTAGGGAGGGACACCTTCCACTAGCCCAGGTTGCTCAGAGCTCCATCCAGCCTGGCCTTGAACACTTCCAGGGATGGAGCATCCACAGCTTCTCTGGGCAACCTGTTCCAGTGCCTCACCACCACAGAGCAAAGAATTTCTTCCTAATATCTAATCTAAACCTACTGTCTTTCATTTTAAAGCCATCCCCCCTCACCCTATTACTCCATTCCATTGACAAAAGTCCCTCTCCAGCTCCCTTGTAGCCCCTTCAGGTACTGGAGGGTGCTGTAAGGCTTCTCTGGAGCCTTCTCCATACTGAACAACCCCAGCTTTCTCAGTCTGTCTTCACAGGAGAGGTGCTCCAGCCTAACAGGCTTAAACCCATAACTTTCCAACTTCCCAAGAGAGAGGTCTTATATACTAACATACTAAAAATAGATATTTTAAAATGTTTTATATATTTAAAAAATTAATCATATTAAATTCTATAGCAAGTGATATAGGACTAACATGTCTAAAAATGAATTGGTTTGTTTTGTATTAGAAGATTGTATCTAGAGACACATCCTTATGCTAAAATGAAAACTCAGGAAATCGAAGAATAGTCCCTGTATCCTGAGCAGCCAGATCATAAATAAACTACAGAACATAGATTTTAACATTCCAAGGAAAGGCGTTAGGAAATTCTTATCTACAAGTATGCCTTGTGAGCCAAGCCAGGAACAGAGAATGGATTCTGCCAACATTCAGCTCCTTCAGTTCCATAAGGGCACACAACAGCTGGATTTGTTTTCAGAAGAGGACACCATCACCCAAGGCTGCAACATACAATAAACTCCTTTCTTTGGTTTCACAGAGATACCACTCAGATGCTCTACATTCTTATCTATCAACTGATTTTCAACTAGCTGTGACTGAATGCTTACTCTATGGAACTCCATGGAGAAAGTATGCACGAAGCTTATCAGACCCCGCTATGATTCCACGGCACACCTGGAATCACCCAAGATAGAGATTAATATTCTACTGTTTTCACTTCAGAAGTGAAACAAAAAGGGAGGAAGTGGGCAAAAAAGGGAAGATTTCACTTTCTTTCTCCTATACACAACCAACCACGTGAAGCGAGTTATACTCAGACTTCCTTTAATCTGTCAATAACACAAGCTGAAGCTAATATTTTAGCACTTTGTCTAGATTTAAACCTACATTCTATGACAGTATACTAACTGATAGTTCAGAAAAATGTTCATATTTACTCACATTTTGTTTGTCAGCCTCAGGGATGTACAGCTAAGACATGCCCGATCTCCCAAGTTACCTAGAAAAATACCAATAATTAGCACCAATTCTGAAATTCAGGAGGACATTTACCCCTGTAGTGAACTGCACACAAATACATGAGTTAGAAGATTGTTCTTTACATAGAAATGGCTACTACTGAAAGCACAAAAAAGATGTTGTTTAACACGCACAGTTGAACTCTGTGGACGTGTGAGGTTTGTTTGCTCTTGTTCAGCTGTCTGCAGACAAGTTTCTAGGTCCCTCAGGCAAGAAACTATATTGCAGAAGAACTGAAAGCAAATGTAATTTTTTAACAGCTCGATGACAACACAGTATCAGATGATCCAAATGGAGCCCTTGCCAAGTGTTTAGGATGAAAATGGCTTTTTGTTTTGTTTTATGCAAAACAAATAAAACATGAACAGGAATCTAAAGATTCTTCACTAGGCAGGTGGAACCACAGCACCATTTCAATATATTGCTGTCCATTTTGATTAGCAGCTGGTAAAAATAGCTCTACCCCATGATCTCTCTGCAAAGGATAGAAATTGTCTTGAATAGAGGGATGAGAGCCTGACCCAGAGCATATGAAAAAGTTAGCTTTCCAGAAAACACTGTGTCCCTCAAAATGAATTACATTTGAAACACTACCTCATAATCAGTCCTAATAAGAGCTAATAAAGTCCAAAAGAAGGGCTGACACCTATATTTGGGGAGCCTCTATCCAGATACAAACAGCATCCATTCTGGAAATAAATTCAGAAGATCATCAAATCATAAATAATCTAAGTCACATACTTCAATAAAGGGCCATGATTGAAAGTCTTCCGACCATGGAAGAAGCATCAACAAATAAAATGCTACCTAGTGGTTGTACACAATCTACAATCACTGAAAGTCATCCCTGAGCCCACTAGAAAGGAATTCATCTCCCTAAAGCAACTTTAGAAAAAATAAATCTTGTATCAACATCTTGCTACAATAACTCAATAGGTCGCTACTACCAAGAGCAAAAAGACTTCTGGACAGATCATAAAAATATCACACAAGCAAGACTCCAAAGTCTTGACTCTTTTTGGCCAATCTTTTAAGAATTCACTATAACCAAAATAAAATTGGAAGGCTGGATAGAGTAGGCATACTGTGCTTTGTTTCTCCCATCTGGAACCTACCATTTCTGGTCAATCCTAAGAGACAGCAGGATAGAAAGGTCATTTGAGAGGTCTGTGGTACCCTTTCCCATCATCAAAGCCAAGATACAGCCTGTGACAGAACCTAAAGTAGACACCTGTATCTGAGAAAAGCACCCAATGCTGATGACCAAAAGCCATCCCCTTATTGTTAGGGGAAAAGAGATGCTGCCAAAATCAGGTGGGACAATCAGAAGGTATAGAAGAGAAGTTAACTTATCTGAGGAAAATCTTGATAATTAAGGGATGTCCCATGCTAAGTGGGCTCTAAAGTAATTACAGCAAAAGCTGTGGCGTAATCAAGCAAAAGGATTTACCAATCTCAAGTTGTATCAAACTCTAACAGGTATTCACTGCCACTGCAAGTAGAGCCTGGGAAAAACTGTCTCTTCTGGCTCAAAAAGCAAGCCCTGAGAATCTCTGAAGGCACTATGATACTCTCCAATATTTACTGAAAGAACAGTAGCTGAATTACTTAACCAAAGAGGCTGACCCAGAAGGACATCCCTGACCTCAAGGAGCAGCTGAGCAAAGCACAGCAGTACTCAATGTCTAGAGGGATAAGTCACAGCACAGTTTTCTGTCTCACCTGAGTGCCAGGAAGCCCACAAGGCCTCATGTGCCTAAAGCAAGAGTCCTACTAGGAGAGGACATTGCCTGCTATGGACAGGTGCCCCTAGAACTAAGAGGGATGATCTGGAGCTCAAAGCTGGCTTGGAGTTTCTTAGATAAAACTCCATAGCAACAAGACACTTTCACTTCACTTACCTTCTTTCCAACCAGGCTCATTAAATGTTAAGGAAGGGGTCAAAGAACAAAATTCCAAGGTTACCATAAAAAACCATGCTGACTAAGTTTCTTGTTGTACAGCATGTTCAGAGTGTGAACAGGCCCACAGAAAACGTTAATTCCAACTTTGCCAGTTCTGACAAGAGCTCTTTAGGTTTAGCAGTATCTCTTATAGCCACGTACCTAAGAGCAAACCAGCCCTGAAATAAAAGATATACTTCCTTCAGAAATGGGCAAAGTCCATAATCCTTGCTTCTGGGATAATAGAGACATCCAAAAGTATCTGAACAAGGTGAATGTTGGTTAACCACGCTCAACACTGTTCATTTAAGAAACCTGCATTAGCTTTGTAAGAAAGAAAGGCAGTAGTGCCAGAAAAGCTGTATGTTAACATGTTCCTCATGGAAAAGTCATGGGAAACTTTATACTTAAATTTAATGAAACATCAAACCCTAAGTTTTTAACATACGTACTGTTACTATGTTTAGAATTTTTAAAAATAAAATGCTATCATGAAGTAAGTCCCTAGAGAAGTGTAAGCTTGCAGTACTTAACAGTCTGATCTTCACAGGAATAACATGTAGGATTCTTAGAAGCACTTAGCTTTAACTTAATCTTAGACTACTTATGCGTAAAGCAAAGAAGATGAGCTAAGTAAAGCAAAACAATATAGAAAAAAAATTACACCATACAAGAATGTGTTAATAATAGATTATTATTAAATGTGTTAATAATAGAACACTCCAAACAAAAGCATTGGTTGGTTGTATCATAACCACAGTGCACCACAGCACACTAATTAATTGATTCTATCACAGCACTTCAGCTTAGGTTGTCTAAAATTTATAACAACCAAAATTGCAGTGATCATTAGCACTACTTTTTATGCTATGCCACAAGAAGAATCAAAGCTCCCATCTAATTTGAAGGTACATGGATGTGCTTTTTTCCCATTTTAAATAAACTGGATGGTTAGGATACCCCAGTTTTTTGTTCAGGACACTGTTCAGGCTCAACCTAAATAAATGACATTACAACAGTTGCTAACAAATACTATCAACTACAAGAAGATACCACACTTTAGTGACTACTGGTAACCAAGAGGACAGCTGTTCTTTGCAATGAACAAGCATCCCTATGGCTCATCTGGTCTATCCGGATGGGAGAATGCAGCTGCCCTGCTCTCAGTGACAGCACTCCCTTGACAAGTCGGGGCTGTGTGTCAGTGACAGGCAGTTCCTCACTAACCCCCTGCCATTCCAGCTCAGGGCTCTGTGTCAGTGACAGGCAACTTTTCGCTCACCCCCTGCCATTCCAGCTCAGAACGTGAAGAGCAGCCACAGGTCTCGAGTACGTCACAAGTTATCAGCTGTTTCATGCCACTAAGCTTCACCACCCAGAGATATTTAAACTGCCAAATTATCTTCATTATTAATCAGTATCACCCACTGCGCTTCCTTTTAATTTTCCTAAGCTTTCAAAGCCACTTGGAAAAAGGCAAATTCATGTTTCCTCCCTAACACAGACTAAGAAAACAATCTCTTGTACTTAAAGAAAAGAAGCACATAACTAGTGACAAGCCCCATTTCACACCCAAACCACGCCGAGAGCAAGGCAGTCAGGACCGAGACGTAGTAACGCGTTCCTGCACTTTAACAAAAAGCACGTGTTCTTCCCATCCCCAACCAGCCAGCATTTAAGAGACACGCGTGTCTCACTGCCCTTAGGGTAAATCATCCCCTCCAAACCACGCTACCGTGGAAGCACATGCGAAGAGGCCGCAGTAGCCGCCGAGCGTGGGCCGGGCCGGGAGCAGCGCCAGCCC
>VXAD01011242.1:743790-768441 GCA_013399195.1 Dicrurus megarhynchus | reverse complement strand
GGCGGCCGGAGCGGCGGGGACGCGGCCACGGCCCTTCCCTCCCGCAGCGGCCTCTCCGCCCACGCCGGCAGCCCCCAGACGCCTGTGCCCGCTCTCCCTCCCTGTGCCCTGCCGGCCAGGCCCGGCGGGCCGGAGCCGGCGGGCGGCCCGCGGGGANCGCAGTCGCCCGAGGAGAGTGGTGGGACGTGTGGTAGGCACTGGGGGTTGGCCCTGTCGGGGCTTCTCTCCCCGAGTGTGGCTCGCTCGCAGCCCGCGGTCCTTGCCACGCCGGGAAGGCCACAGGCCGTGCCCGCCTGTGAAGGGAGGGCGCCTCACGGAGCCGCGCAGACCGCTGTGGGCGCACATCACCCCAGTGCAAAGTGTAGTGCTCCAGAACGGCACGGTGCTTTCCGCTTTGGCAGAGGTTGGACTGGATGATGCCCAGAGGTCCCTTCGGCCCTACGACCCTGTGATGCTGCGGTGTGTGCGGCCCTGTTCCCGCATGCCTGCGGCTGAAGGTTGGCAGCAGCAGTTCCGCTGCACACACGTGTGTTGCTTAAGGATCTCGGGAGGAGACAGAAGAAATGGCTTTTTGGTGGAGCTGTGATGGTTTTGATAGGAAATAGCACATAAATCAGTCAGTTGACAGATGTGCCGCACTAGTGCCGGTTAATAGTTGGACTACAAGTAGCATGTTATTCTTCTTCAGATATTAGTCGAGTCCTGACCAGCAGTAGGATCTCTTATCAAATACTTCAGTACTCAGTTAATGCAGTATTACGCAGTGCTTTGTTTATTTTAAACTGTATTGACAGATGCAGTGAAAAGCCAGAATCAAACTGCAAAAATTATAATTTAATCCGAGAACACTGACATTTTACAAACTATGTACATGAGATTTGGGTGTTAATGCCTTCCTTGTTCCAGAAAAAATGGGGGGAAAGCTGCTGGGACTGTCTGTGGACAAGATGGCTGCCAGCCCTGCCAACAAGATGGCTGCCCCAAAGACAGGGCTCCAGAGGGACAAGGGAGCCGTGGGATCAGACCTCTGCTGCCTCACAGGTAACTTACAACAGCAGGCATTTGGTCACCTCTACGTGTACCTCAGCCCCAAAGAAAATAGGTGCTACTTAACCTTACACATAAAGGGTAGCAGAAGCTTTCAGGTTTGACCCAAAACGTGACTTAAAGCAGCGTCTTGTAGCAATAAAAAGCAAATGAGTCTGCAGTTTATCTGTTCATGCTTAGGACTAAGTGAATGCAGGAAATTAATTGGTAGTTTTATAGCGTTCTTTTATGTATTTAAAGACAATCCTCAGGGTTTCTTCAAACTACAAAAAAATCCAGATGAAATTTATATTACTGATATTTTTAATTCAAAAGTATTAATGAAGATGGAATATGCAATTGACTGAATATTTAAAAAAATCAAGACACTCTTCTCACTATGGCTATAGAAATGCCAGTGTTGTTTACATCTAGTGATAATTTACAAATTAATGGGTATTATTATTTATATCCTTAATATTAGAGCTACTTTTATAATGTTAGGCTCCCAAAGGCAATTCAAGATTTTTAGCCAGCTGTGCTTGCTTTACAAGTATTTAAATATATACTGCATTTAAATGGTTAAAATGATTTAAAATGTGCAACTTGACAATAGTGCTTTATGTTAATGGCAGTCTTGGAAAAAACCCCCAAACAAACATCTTCCCAATCTACACATCTCTCACTAGATTGGGTTTGTATCTTTCTCTTGTTATTCTTTTTTTCTTTCTGGTTGGCTGATAACAAAACCAAATGAAATGGGGCAACTAATGGCAATTCCTCTCACAAAGCTGCTTAATTATGTAGAAACATTATATGAAGCCTATACAAGAAGAATAATATGCTCTGAAGTCATTAAACTATTGACAAGAGATTTCAGACAGCAAACAGATGATTACAGAGGTCTCAATACATTTATGCAGACAAGTAACCAGCCTTTCAATAGTTTCATTAAATTCATTAGTATTCAGGGTGGCAGACAATGTAGATGCATGGGCCTTTTCAGAGCTGAGTTCGTTATGTTTTTGTACAGTCTTTTGTTCCAGATTTGTTTATACCTGGAAGTTACAGGGTTTGCTATGAAAAAAGGATTGATAATACACTCTGTGAAAATTTCCCAAATAGATACACTTTCAAAATACTAATTGATTGTGTGCATTTACCAAGCATTGTGAAGTAATGCTTAAGAAAACAGTAAGCATTAATAATTTTCAAGGAGTTGTAGAAATTGCTCCCTCATGAAAAGGCTGAGTGACTGTAGGTGACACATGGGCCTTCCACAGGAATCAGTTTTTGTTTTAAAGAAAAACATCTACTACTCCAGCCAGAGCAACAGCCCTTGAGCTCACTGAGAAAGCACTTATCCCCAGAATAAACCACAATACGACAGAGTTACTAAGGTTTTGGGGTTTTGTTTAAAAAAAAAAAAAAAAAATCAGTTGCTATACAGCCATTTTAGACATGGTTCTTAAAGCAACCATATTGTCTGGAAAAGTTGTCAGCCATCTTGCTGAAAAATATGTTTTCCAGCAGGAATAGGATGAGAGAGACTAAAAGGAAGAAATACAAAGCCTTCTTTCTAGATGGATTTAATTAATTAAAATAAATGTAACATTTGAACAAAACTAAGATTACTATTTCATGTTAAGTATCAATTTTTTCCCCCTGGATATTAAATAGAAGCAAAAGCAAGGTAAGAGTTGTCTAAATAAATTCAAAACAACCTCCAAATAAAAGGAAATTTTGATGGTTGTTACAGGCTGTGTGAATACTGAAATACATATTTTACTGCTGTATGAGCAGAGCCCAGTGATATCACAGAGGCAGGACTGTTTCACTTGTCTGAAAGAGGTATGATGCACAAGACCTATAAAAGCACAGAACATGCCTAGAGCTGTCCATTACTTGCATAAACATGACAAAGGAGCAGATGAATCCATAATTCTTATTGAGGAAGTTTAGAAATCTATCTAGAAATTGGGGGGCAAGTGTTAATATGAACAGGGAGCAGAACTGTAAGTTTGTCACCCCTTCCCTGGAGACATGTCCCAGGAAGCACTCCTAGATCCTGTTGATTTTTTTTGGTGATTGATAGCAGCTCTCCCCACTCCCAACTTGAGGTGCCCTGTAGCTTGTGACAGTGGCTGTGTGACAGTACCAAATCTGTGACACTCCTGCCAGAGACACAGACACAGCCTCAGTTCCTCAGGACACCCTGATGACAAACGGAGCTGGCAGCAAAGGCAGGAAGGGCCGGGGAGATGGGATTCAGGGTGTGGAGGGGGAGGAGGTGCAGTGCTTGATGCTATGGGCTGTAAGTGGGAGGAGATGGGAAGATAATTAGCATTTGATGAGTTGGGAGGCACCTTTGCCATTTCACTGCTGCAACATCGTGTTTGTGTACACAGTTTGATTCTACAATCTACGTATCAGTACAGGTCCACAGACAGTCCTTAGAAGTAAAATTATGCTTTTAGGCTGGAGAATCTGTTTCCATGGCAACCCCTAGGTTGTCTCCTTGAATAGGTTTAACAATACGCGATTAACCTCATCTTTATTCACGAGTGTTCAGCGTAAATGTAAAGAAAGGGGGGGGAAAAAAGACATTACTGTGTAGCAAGTTGCATTAAGTTTCTACTCCAGGGAGAAAGCCAGCAGATTATTAGTAGTTTTTTTTTAAAAATACTCCCATTCATTATTGGCGATTTTTAGGAGAGATTCATGGGATACTGAAGCCTGTTGCTCTGTTAGTGTTACACCCAAAGGTAAAAGTTCAAGTGGTGGCTGGATTACAGATTTGCTGTATGAACGTCCAGGTCACAAGTTCAGTCGTGTCTGTAAATGTGCCAAAAACAAGCGGCACTGACTACACATTAGCACAGAAAAACAGGCCGCCCTGGGTGCCTCTTCAAACACTGCCCTGAAAAGCCACACAGAGAGTGCCTTGATGGCAATAATGTGCTGCAGTCATTCGCGATCCAAAGATAATTAACTATCTGCTCAAATTCCAGTCAAAAAGTGGTGTTTTAAAAGATTGCTTAGGCTTGACCCAAATTAGCAACACAAAATGACATAAAAATAACATATTAGATTGTCAGTAGTTACACTTGGCAGGCCAACAGGCAAGAGCACAGCTGGGGAAGCAGAAACAGTTAATTTTGAAAATCTTTCCAAATTGAGAGAAAAGTATTTGCAGTTCGGAGTAAAAACAACCGAGGTTCTCCCTTTTCCCAGCAGATGGAGCTTATGTGAAACAAACAGGTGGAGAAGCTGCAGAACCACCGCACAAAGCGAGATTGGGGCACTGGAGGAACACATGAGGAGAAAGCCACAAGATTCTGGCCAAGGCAGGATCAGGCAGAGGGAGGGCAGGCAGTGTGCACAGCAAAAAAAGGGTGAATGTAGCTATAAAAAGCAAACTGATTTAGACTTTGAGAAATAGAGGGGGAGGGGAAAAAAAGGAGTCTCTAGTGTTACAAACACACCTGTTAGCTCCAGCTGATATGAGAAAGACTTGAGATTTTGCTGCAAAATCATCAATCCCGTATTTAAGTAACCTGCTGTGCCTCCAAATGAATCAGTTTGATTTTATGAATGACAAGCTTTAACACTATGCATTTAGAGTTATTCTTTGCTTCCAGGATTTTTTAGGCTGTAGGGTTTGCAAGTCCCTGTCTGCAATTAGAAATACAGAAAGCCAACAATCTTATGTCATCATTTGCCTCTCAGAGTTAGGCCTTTAAGAAAACACCAAATGTTGTGTTACTGTCAGTAAAAGCCCTAAATCTGCCACCTCTGCTTTTATGCACCCATCAAGAAGCAAGACAAGAAGTGCACGCGACTGGGAAGGCTCTCCCCCACCCCATCCCGGATTTTGTAGACCCGTTCCTGCACTTCTTGTATATCACAAAATTCCTGGTGAAGTCAGGCAGGAGTACTGGAAAAAGAGGAGGTCCCTGCAAAACAGAGATACCTTTCAGTTGTGTCCATTAAAGAAACAGCAGAAGGTTAGCACACCATTTTAGGAGAATTTTTACCTTTGTAGTGTAAAAAGGAGAAAAATGTGCTACTTCCAAGGGCCATTTTAATGGCAGCAACATAACTTTCTTTAGCAGTTTCGTGAGGCTGAGGCTGCTTATGATAAGCACTGGTTTGGAGGGGAGCAGGTTACAGCCAGCACATGCACACAGCTGTATATGACTTGGTGCAGGCAAAATGCAACATAGTCCTATTGTCCCCCAGGCATATTTGTGCTTTCTTTGCTTCAGAGGAGGTGAGCAGAGTTAAGCATTTCTGTTAAAAGAACAAATGAGAAAAATATTGAAGATGGACGTGTTCATTTGCTGAAGCCTGATGCTTAAAATTTCTATGTAGAATTTAGCCCTCTTGGGCCTCTGCTGTCATTACCTCTTTCTTGCTGGTTTTGCTGATGATCTTATCAGTCCTGGCTCATATTTTTCCCTTATAGTCAGCCTGAATAACCCTACCAGAATGTGTCTTTCTAACCTTTGAATTCACTCTCTCTTATTTACCTTTCAGCTTTAAGCTTTCTACCTTTCATAATCCAGACCAAGTCTGTACCACAGATCTCACACTTTTTCATCCTGTTCTCCTTGACCTGGCTAACATTCCCATCTTCTGCCGTGCTGTACAATGACCTCCCCATTCCAGCATGCAAGCCCACAGCCCCTCCTTTATTCAAGTCAAAGAGCTGCTTTTCTCAAGAGGCCTCCCCACAGAGATAATGAAAAGCAGATTAAGAGATTTTAAAAAGGAGTTGGTTCCTTCGGAATGGTCAGTGCGCTTTCCCTTTCTACAACCATCCTCTATACTGTAAATTTTCCAAATCAGTGTTTGTCTGGATGTCTGTGCCTTGACCTCAGCAGGACCTAAGCTGTTGGGCCCCAATCCTGCACATGCATATGCATGCCATGTCCCTTTGCTATCAGAGACATTCACACAGAGTGATAAAGGAACAGTGCAGTTATGTATTTGTAAGATCAAATCCTGGTGCTTGCCAGGTAATATCATAAAAGTCTTGGACAGAGATAAAAATTAACATCTTAATCTCTGTTTTTGTGAGACAGAAAGAATGGCAACCTCCAAGGCAAGTGAAGTGGAAGCTCTGTTGACAACACTTGATTTGTAAGTATATGAGAATCTTGAGGGGAAATACCTGTTAAAATATGATGTAAAGCTATAGAAAAGCAACAAAGAGCCATCAGCACAAGTACATCCCAGTGGTGTTTTGCCAGTATCCTGCCTTTTTCTCGTGCGGCTGAATTTCAGGCATCAGAAACAGAAGACGCTTTGTCTGGGCTTTTCCATGTAATCAGCAACCTCTCTCCTGCCTGTCTTAGGCCTCTATTCACTTTATTACTATTATAGTATCCCCTAGAGACAGACTTGGGAGACATTCACCCCCAAACATCCTGCTACCTTCAAGCAATTAGGCATTTTCTCAGTAACACATCTGCTTTAATCCTGCTTACATATGTGTATAAAGCGTGGCTTGCAAGTCGTGTATGTAAGAAAATACAGAGTTGACATAAAAGAACTTTACCATTGGATTTGATCAGTATCCAGGGGAAGAAAAGTCCCCCAAAGCAGGCGTTCTCCTCTGAAAGCGACTTCAAGGGGGACTTTTGTGTACAAACTGAAGGTTTAGCTGGGGGCTGCAAATATCTAGCAGTTCATGAGCTGGATAGAGGGAGAGGAGCTCATTGGGACTAATCTGTGCAGCAGGTAAAAGTGAGCCATCCAGCCTGCTCATCAGTCAGGGTGGCAAGCCCCACACTCACTCTAATATGACACATATCAATAATTTTCTTTTTTAATCACTAATCCAACAGCTGAAAAAGGAAAAATGCCCAACAGATACCAACAAAAAGCTGGCTCAGCCAGCAGTGCTTCCCTGTTGTGCCAAGGGAACAACCTCCTCCCCTCTGCGAGGCCTCTCCTCCCAAGGAACAGACATCTAACTCTCCCTGAGCGGGAAGCCTCTTTCAGCGTGCCAGCTGGGAATCAGGGCCCTGGGCGCAATCCCAGCACCTGTGCCTAGTTTTCTTACAGAGCACAGCCAGCTGCTCTCCTAGGTCTGCAAATGTCCTGTATACCCTATTTCTTTTCTGTGTATTGCTTTGGATAAGCAATGCAAATGTGTTGCTTATATTTGGATTTTTGCAAAGACATTGTTTTACATTTACCTTAAATTGGTTTAAGGATCATATCAGAGCACTGACGAATGAAGTCATGCCATGTTTTCAGTAATTATTAAACCAGGATTGTTGAACCAGTAGTGCCCAGAACCCCCTGCAGTATTTTTGAGGGAATTTGAAGGTAACCAGGATGTAACCACAGGCCACTTTGGGAACTATGACATGGAGTTTGTGAGGAAGAAGTGTTTTTGATGGCTGGTGTTTGTCAGCAGACTTTTCTGGCATTGCACATGGTAGCAGAGAGTATATTTGACCCTGAGGGTTCACAGGCATTAGATAATTGTTTTGGCTCTGACTTTGTTCATGGCATGTTAGACTAGTCATTTCTATCTGTGACACCGAACTATCAACTGCAAACTTCCTGTGTGGAAATAATTATGCATCTTTTCCAAGTTCGCATTACGTTGTTCTGTATTCAACAGTTCTTATGCAGAAAGGCAAGGTTAGAGTTAAGACTATTGTCACTGCTAATAGCTTGACTCTGAAAAGCCTTCATATAATTCAAAAATTCTAGTATAAGTGGAGCCAGAGTGGGGTTAGACTTCTGTGCTGCAACAGGAAAGGGGCACATAGAGGTCTGGAAAATTAGTTGGGAGGAAAGTGAATAAAAAATGGTTATTATTGCTGCTCATAATGCCATATTAATTAAACCAGTTTATCTGGGAGCAGGGTTTAAAAAAGAAGGAAATATATTTTCATATAAACTCATTGCCACAGGATGTTCTAAAACCCCAAAATATAAATAAATAGGCTCAACAAGAAAATAGACACACTCAAGGGAGCTAGGCTTAATGAAGTCCCTGACACATGCTTGTCTAGCAGCAATGTCCTCTTTGGAAGATAGGAAATCCCTAAACTACTGATTTTCAGAAGCAGGAATGACACAAATGGGTGGGAGCTACTTTTCCTATGCTCTGTTTCCAATTCTAAGCATCCACTACTACTTCCTTTCTTGGTTTCCCTTGAGGAAAAGACATGCCTAAGCCTGCTTTGAATGTTAAAAGCTTCCTCTGTTCTGCACAAATAGAGGTGAGACCATAAATGATTACCCATGGGCAGCTAATAAAAGCTGTGGGATGCAAGTCCTAACCTGGAACCAAGGAGGTGTTTGAGGTGGACCAAAGGGTCTCTGTCAGTGGGTCTCAAGGCACTTGACTGAGTCGTGCATGGCTCACCCCATGCTGGGGGCCTGGGGCAGTCTGGTTAGTCCTAGACAAGCACTACACTCTTTCTGCCACCCTTAAACTCCACATGTTGCTCTCACCATCAGAACAAACAGGTTAATAAAGGTGGGGATTTTTTGTGTAGAAATATAGCGAAAGCCATTTCAGAAAGGGAAGAGATCTCAGTCCACTTGGTTACTTACACAGAACGAAACTCTACCAAGGAAAGGAACTTGCATCTTCTCTTGCTTTCTTACCACAGTGTTTCCTCTTTGCACTTCACAAAGTCCAACTTCTGCCATAATCCACCTGGCAACAAGTTACAGTCGATCTCCCTCTAGTGGGTAATTAATTACCCGTGAAAGCCACAGCAATACTGAGATGTGTTAAAAATCTGCCTTGCACTTGCTTTCCTTTATCTCCTTTCTTCAGCTGGCTTTCTTCTTTTACCTGTGATCCTTCTCACACATGCATTACGTGTGTTTTCTTCCTACCCTCCCTAAACATCCTATCTGCTCCTTCTCCATTCTTGTGTTATGTGAAGAGTTGATCTGTTTGAGGGGATTCTGTTTGACTTTGATGTAAGTGGAAATGAAAGTAAAGAAGCACCAAAGAATGAATTTAAAATGAAATATTCTAGAGATTAGTGGTGTTTGCACAGAGGCATGTATGCAACCCCCAGCATGCTGAAGGCTTAGAAGTCTGGGAAAAAGGAAACCATAAGACCTACCTTAAGCTTGTAATTTTTTTTTTTTATCAGGAGTCAGTCAAAGGAAATTTACATTTGAGTTTTCTTATCCTTAAAGTTGATTTATTCGGTTTGAAAATCTGCATTCTGCTTAGTAGCTTGTTCCCCTTGCATTTGTTGTTCCATTACCAAGACTATCAACAGCAAAATACATAAGACAGCTGTGTTCAATCTGAAGTTAGCTCTCTAACAGCAACAGTTAACTACCAAAGAGTATTCCCAGAGCAGGGCTGACGTTAATTGAGAAGGATAGTGCTCTCAAATATGTCGAGACAAGATGCTATAGAAATTGATTTAACCAGACCATGCCTTTTGTCAATGGAACTGCATTTCTCTCCTTGCAGAGCATATAGGCTGGATACTATGGCTGTTACTCCATTTAGATTAATGGAAATATATTAGGGATGAATCTCAAAGGTATTTCCTTTCTGTGACTACTCTGGGAGGTTTTTGTCTGTGTGTGTGTGGTAAAGCACATTTCAAACAATAAGATGAACAAGTCAATATTTTCCAATTGAAAAATGACAGATCTGGTTGAAAGAAATTTTTAGGACAGGCTTTGATAATATATTCCTCCAGTGATAGTAGGCATCATATTAATCATTATATCTTACCTTTCTGTTTAAAACTTTGAATTACCTAAATAAAACAACGTGAAAGACATTGTGCTTTAATCCAAGTATCTTCCAGGTTCCTGGAGGCACTGACGTTTTTCTCAAATCACTGTGGTAAACGGTGTTCCACAGAAGTCACTAATTAGAACCCCAAGAGTCTTTATTATGGGCAAATAATCACAAGGAAAATGAATAAAATGAAGATAAACTGGAATTTTACTGAAGCAAAGAAAGATCACAGATTATTTATTGTGAGCAAATTCTGCTCCTAGGATCACCTATGCAATCCATATATTTACATTATTTTGTGAAATAGCAGCATACAAAAAAAATTTTTCTATGCAGCATATCAGGATTATCGAGTTATTTTACTAACATGGGTATAAAAATATTGTAGCTTTTCCTCCCTTCATAACTGAGTTGTCAATATAACTAATTTAATTTCATTGTAATAAAGATGAAATTAATTCCAATGCTTCTCCTATATCAGTTACAACATAATTTTATTCAGCTGAGACATTTCATAAACCTGCTGAAGGTAAGAATTGCAGACAGTGCTGAGGCAGGATGTGGAGGCAGGGAAGAGGTACTGCAGAAGAAATTTACAGGTTTTGTCTCCACAGCTTTCCTTGCATTGATGTACAGGACAAAAAGAATTCAATGACTATCAGCTTTCCAGACCAGCTTATAGAGCTGACAGCAAGAGAATGTTCTTTTGCATCCAAATTGAGGACATTTGTTCTAGAATTTATTAAGACACTGTAAACAAAGAAACTTACAGTGCCACATCCTGTTCTTTATTTACGTTGGATGAAAGCTTCATTTGGCATTATGGAAACTAGAACGACTACACTGGACTAAACCAAGGGGGCCTGTGAGTTCCTTTATCCAATCTCTGGTCATAGTCAGAAATGAGTGCTTAGGGAAAGAGTATGAGAAATAGGGTGAGCAGAGAGCATTGCTGCCTGCGCTGCCTGCAGCAGTGTCTTGTATTTCATCACTGCTGATAAACACACAGAGAATGGAGTCTGGTGGTCTGAGCACAGAGCTGGGAGCTATGAATCCGCTGTTTCAGTCCTGCCTCTGTCACCAAGGTTACTTGTACATCGCTGTGTCCCAGCTCGTGTGTGCTGGTGGCAAACCTGCCTTCAAGCCTCTGCAGTGCAGAGGCACACATAACCCGTGCTTATGTAGCCAGACTCACATTCAGTTTGGTTTTGGTCAATTATGGAGAGATTTGTTCCTCCTTAATGAGCTGCTTAACATCTGTGATTGTTTCCTGAAGAGCTGCATAATATCCCAGTGCATTTCTTACTGTGCCCCTTTATCTCTTGCCCATTCCTTCTGGCTCCTCTGTTTTTCACACGGTTATCAACACTGGCCTTTGTGGTTCTTGTGCTTTGTCTTAAGCTTGTCATCCTTCAGTTCCTACACTCAGGAACAGCAGGCTCGGTGCAGTGTAAAATCTCTGCAAATATTTTCCCTGTGTTCAGGTCAATCCATCAGGTAGCACAGAAAGGCTGACTCTTTCAACTGTCCCTGCTGAAGCTGCCAATAAAAAGGTGGTGCTGTTAGATGTCCAGGAAAACCAGAAAGATAATGTTGAAGGCATCTCCTTAAAAATTCCTGTTAAAATTTTTGTTTAAAAGCTATGTTTCACATTGCTTCAGGGCTAACTGCAATTCCCAGCATGATGAGATTGCTTCTGAATGGATCCTCAGAAATTGAATCCCTCAACTGCAGGCCCACTTTTGGTGAGCTCAGAGTTTGATCATTGCTCCTGGAAGTCTGTCACCTCCTCCTCCACAACCATCGTTCCCACCTCCATTCATCTACCATCCCTTCAGAAACAAGTGGAGGACTGCAAGCTCCACACTCAGGGCACTACTCGGAACATCACGATGCAGGCAGGTAGATAAGGAGTTCCCTTTTCCATTTTTAACCTTGCAATGGAGAGCCTTTACCAATGTGATACCATTGGGGATTTCTGCAAGCCAACTCAAGCTGGCTGGATTGAAGGGCAGATTTGAGGTATTTCTCCCCAGATCCTTGCACCTCAGGTTGAATAGAACCCTGGAGAGCTCCTCCTCCCTGCAGCCTCCAGCTGCGCTTCTGTACAGGGCAGGGGTACACAGGAACTGGAGGAAGCCACATGCAAATCAGGGCTGAGTGGTAACCAAATATGTCTGACCCAGGGGGAAGCTGGTGGGAAGTGCAGAGCTAGTCAAAGGAAAGGGAGCAAATAGACTGGAACATAGAGGCCCTGGAATATTGGCACATCAGTGGAGGGCTGTGTATAGTAAATAGAGATATGCATGTTTTAGCAATTTCCCCAGGGTAAAGCAAATAGGAGTGTGTTCAAAGAGTAGTATTTGCTTTATACTGTCCTGTGAGCACAAGTTCAATATATACATTAGGAAGTACATATACAGTGTCTGTTTGATCAAGGAATTTAGACAATAACCTGAGTAATTGGCAGCATACGCCAAATCCCATCAGTCTGATCCCAATGCCAAGTTCCTTCTCAGTGTTACAATTTCACAAGCAATTAAAATGGCTACTTAGCTACATTATGTTATTACAAGCAACATCACTTGTCACATATTTTAAGTAGGAAAAGTGATGTTAATTGTTATGCATTACTATCCAGGTAAAAATCATACCCCCGTGTTAAGCATGCACAACAATATACCATTAACCTGTTTAACATGTTAGCTTGGAAGAGTGCTATGTTTTTCTTTTACATTTCTACTACAAGTCCTCTGTTATTACTTTGCTCATTAAAATTTTTTCTGCTATAAAGAGGATTCAACGATTTTGCAAACCAGCCTCATTCCTAGAATGCTATAATTTGACAATTTCAAGGCTTTTCAACTCAGACCCTTGCATATATGTCATATATCGCATTGCAGATTTCATCCAATAGTCGAAAATGTACTCTGAATGCAGTATCATCTTATCAGTATTCCAGCACCATAAGCTTTCTCACTGCAAGCAGGGGACTGTTCATTACAATGAAACTGAAAATGGAATAACTGAAGGATTGATTTATATGACCTTCACTCAGGAATGTTCTAATTCTGACATAATCTCTCTGACTGAAATCCTAAATACTGTGTAATTTTGATTTATTACCCTTAAAAGAAGGAGCCTGAATCTATAGATCAACAGAATACCTGGCATGAAGAAGAGTGGTGCAAAAGCCCAGGAAGACTGCAAGAAAATGCAGATTGATCATGTGACTTTACTCCAAACATTGTCTCAGCCAGCAAATCCATGAACAGGGCTGAAAGCAAGTGGAAAAACATTATGCGGATGTTTTCACAAATCCACTCTGTCACTCGGAAATCTCTCATGATTATATACATTTTATAGCAAAGATAAGAGCATGTTAGTAAGTTCAAGCATGAAACAGTCTGTTTACTAAAGGCTGCAGGAAATGTTTATTAAACCAGCTAATTTATGGCAAAACAGGACCAGAACTTGATACACTCCACAAAAGGCTGCTTTACCAGGCAGCTGTTTCCCTCCCACACCAACAGTGTAACCCACTCTGTGCTATTCTGTACTCACATCTGCTGCCATGGGAGCCAGGAGAAGGCTTACAGGGGTGTGAGGGCACGGTGGACCCGACTGCTCACAGGTGAAAACTAGAGCACACAGTGCTCTACAGTGTGCTGCTTAAAATTAACAGCTGATACCTTTAAAGCAAAGCAGCTGGATCTAAATCACGTAGAATCTTCTAGAATTGAAAGGTGAATCAGGCTGGTTGTCACCTCTTGGATTTTTTTTGGTGAGGTAAAGAGAGTAGTTAGAAGAAAGAGCAGATAGAAACTATTCACAGCAAACTGGTTGATAAATGTGCATTAAAAGCCCACTGAACACAGTCTTAATGCCTTGCAGGAACTGAAATCAACAGGTCAGTTTTAAGCAGACTAACCAAAAGAAATCCGCCCTCCACCCGTGCCTTTTTTCTGTTCTTAAATGTTTGGTGAAATGAATGCTTGCCTTCTTCCCTCCCACACACTCAGCTCACAGTTCCCACTTAGCCATTTCCCAGTCCTATTTTAGACAAATCTTTATCTTATCATGCTTCTGCAAATCCTTCTAGAGCACTTAACATCCTCTTCTTTCATAAAATCCACCTTTTACAAGTGGTACCTAATCAGTCTTACTTTATCCTAGCCAGGAAATGGAGGGGTTTATTTTAGGAAAAAAATATTGTTATTCAGTGAATTGTATGGCTGGTATGAATTGTTTCATTCTAGCAGATGGTAGCCTCCTCTATGCAGGAACATTTGTCTGCTTCACTGCACTGCACAATGCATATTATTCTCACCTATGAATAGGCCTGTTCCTTATTACTTCCAAAGATCAAACATTACACAATTCCTCCAGTATGGAGCTACAGTGTGAGCTACAGCTACTGCAGCCACTGTACAAGCACGACAGCCTCAGAAAGATTATTCCTTCCTTCCTGAATACGTTAGAGTGGATATACCAGGAACTAAATTTGTGCTTAGGGATAGCAGGAATTGCCTGCTTCTTTTTATGTACTTGCAGAAAGGGAGAAAAAATTAAAAGAAAAAATAAAAAGGGAAAAGGAGGTGATAAAAAGAAGAGAAAAAGATAAAAAGAAACTAGAGACTTGGGTGGAATTATATCTAGGACATTTATTTCCTGAACTACATGGAGAGTTTTCAAAATAATAAAGTATTTATATAAAAAACTGTGTACTACTAGAATGACATAAAGGCTTGTAAGCAGCAGACAAAAGAGAAAAAACCCCGTGAATATTACTTCTGTAATCAATTAGCATCATAGTGGAATATGGTGCATATCAACATGTAGGAATACAATGCAGATAGTATTTGATTTTTTGGACTAGAAAACTTAACATAAAGCCCAGTTCTGCAAACCAATCCTGGCATACTTGATTTTCAGCATGAGCTGTTTATTGAATTCTCAAATGAATGTATTTTTTGTTAGGAAAATCAAAACAGCAGAGGAAGTAATATAGTCTTAGATTTCCCAATGGTGAATTAATTAGCAGAGTCAATTCTGGCCTCAGCCTGGTATCTCATCCACCAGACAGCACTCACTTCCCAGTCTAATGACAGATGATTGTGAAAGCTTAACAGTGTTTTGCCAGTGCTGGTAAAGCTGATAGGGATGGGAGTGAAGGGCAGCTTGGTATCTTCGTCAACCAGTGGCGAACTATTCAGTATGAGAGATTAAGAACTCCTGTTAGGATGATTACCGTTACCCTCAACAACTATAAAAAGCCCCAAGTCAAATGGTTCTGACTCACTTGTTGAAGGGTAATACCATCTGTGGAGGAAATTCTGGGTATGGGCTGTCACCAGTGGCTAATCCCCCTAGAACAGGTGCACAGAAGTTTGCCAGTCCCACATCACAGCAGGGTTGGGAGCCAGGGCATCCAGCTCATAAAAGAGATGCCCACTGGAAAGGAGGTGGAACAAAAGAAGAAAGGGCCTGTCTTCGCATTTCTCTTGAGTGGCTTCCTTCCACTTGTAAAGTTTTGGTGCCTAGAAGAATTTGGAAGCTATTCTCCACTCAGTGTGCATCACCAGTAATACCCTACTTGTCCTTCCCCAATAGCAAGTTCTCCTGGGCCAGAGCAGCAGCTCTTGAGTGAAATACTTTTGCAGACAGTACGTTTGTAATTGTAAATTCAACAGATTCTCTATAAACTGGTGACTGTTAATATTTTAAAACATCCCTAGAATGCCTAAATAGCAGATCAGTCCAATGTGATTAAGGTCAAAAAACATTTATCGAGTCCATTCAGGACAGAAGGCAGAAATATAGCAAAATTGACTTTCAAATGAATGAATAAGGAATACAGACTCAAAATCTCAACTCTGGCAGATGCTGAACCCCATTGTCATTTGATCTACAGTAGCACTTGGGTATTTGAGTAGGTCTGCTGAAACAGAAGGAAACCTTTCTCAAAAAGATTGTTCAGCTAGTCCAAACTGATAGCTTCTGAGTAAGAGAAAAACATTTTCTTACATTATAAGTAATATAAATAAAATAACATAAAGTCCTTTCACTGAATAAGATACACCTATTAAAAATTACATGATCCAGATTTAGAAAGGACCCTATAATCAGACCTGCACTAGACAGAGTAAAAGACTTCTTCAAGGGATTTTTTTTTCAATCTGTAATACAACACACCTTTCAATATAATATTTCTGTTCAATTAAAATAATTCCATTGATGGAGAGTCTATGATAGTTTTACTATGTTTACAATTTATTGTAAATTTATTGTATTCATTATTAACCTGAGCTGTAAAAAAAGTTAATATTAGTAATTACTAAACTTGAGAACAATGCAAAAAAAGAAAAAGCAAAAAAAAAGAGGGAAATGAAGCTGATTAAATGTCTGGCTCCCATTGATTGCCAATAGCTGCTAGTGTTAAATTAAGAGGTTATTTTATTGTCCTCTGCAGCCAAGCTCAGCCATGCTCCATTCAATAACAAATAATTTATGTCTTTGAGTTAATAATAATTACAATAAAAATATTCCCCATTTTCTGGCATGCTGTGTTTATTTTAGGATATTAACACAGCAATCCAAATACAACACGTAAAACTCCCTCAGGGTTTTCTGTCTCATATCCCAGACCTTCTGTTTCTTTATAAGCTTTAACAGCCACAGTTAGAAGAGATATAAATAGTCTGAAGCACAAGAGAATCTCTCTTCCCTGACAGAATCTTTATTTACAAGCTCGACAAACCTAAGCAGGTCAAACAGTCCCTTGCTGGCAGGTTAATAAGGCCCACCTGCCAAATAAACCCACCAGTGAACTCCACAGGGCCTACATAAATCCAAAACGTTTGGAACAAGATTTTCTCCCTAGGAATCATACTGAGATGGGATGCTTATAGTTCAAAAGGGGGTCATCTTTCAAACTCCAGAGTGCTTGTCTGCCTGGCACATACACATGAGCGTGCAAAAGGTTTGGAAAAACCATGGCTCTTACCTTTAGAAGTCATCATTATTAAACATTTATATTTCAATATTGCTTACAGGACACCCACGTGCTGAGGGCTCCTGTGCTATATTAACATGTAAGGCTTATAAGTCTCTGCCCTTTGGACTTCTTAAAAGGCAAGTATAGTTGGGTCATACATTAAATCTTTTAAATTATTCAAGACTTAACATACAATTAATTTCCCTACAATGCCATGAAAAGAAAATGAAAGAATATGATAACTGGTTATTTAAACCAACCTAGAAGTTAATTCACAGTAGCCAAAGTAAGTTTTTAAATGAATATTGACAATTGTCAAAGTGGAATTCCATTCTGAGACATAAGCTGTTCAAACACAACTCTTGGGTAAATGTTTCCCATTGAATCAATGACTTCTTTATGTTCTTTCCTGAATCAGCTAGGCCCAGCAACTATCCCAGTGTGGGCATATCCACAGACTTCTGAAGACGCCCACTCACTATGTTTATATTGCATTGTAAAAAGCATCTCCAAAGCATCCTTCAGATTTCTATTTGCTGTTCATACAGTCAGCAAAGTGGTAAATTCTGAGAGCACAGCTCATAGTTTATTAGGATGGCACCAGGCAGATGAAGGTAGACAATGGATTGTAGCTGGGCAGCAGAAGCTCTCTGGCTCAAAACACTAAAGCAGAACTCATGATCCACTCGCGAAGGGAGCTGGTTTGCATTTGTGCACCAGGCTGAGAACTGCAGCAGTGCCTGAGCTGATTCACAAAGAAATAAACATCCCAGCCTTAGAGGTGGCAAAGGTAATCAGGAAGGGCAATATGCAGCTGGACCAGCAGCACGTGTGTAATGGGTACAAATCACAGCTCCCACTCTAATGAGCCAGTGAACATCTGATGAAGTTCTTTAATTGACTGTGAGGGACATATCCATATCAGGCCTACAGGCCTGCCTGTAAAAATCCTTGAGGGCAGGTCACAAGTAAATCAGGGAGCACATAAAAAGGCTTGCAGCTCTTTGCTCCTGCAGGTCTACAGTAGGCTACACCAGAGTCCCCAGAGGCACTGGGAATTACAGCTGTATTGGAGCATATATGATTGGGGCTACAGAGACTACTTACAGATAAGTACATCTGTTTACTAGAGTAATTCCAAATATAAGGCAAATGTAACAGTTTCGCAAGTGTAGGTGAAGTAAGGAACACACATAGAATGTGCTGTTAAGATGGTATGTTGTGGCAAAGCACTTCTTTGAAGGCCTTGAATGCCTTCCCTTGAAGGCTTTGAATGTCAGATTACCAGAGAGAATGCTCAGTTTCAGGATCCTGGTACTGCAGCTCCTGGTGATGTTATCAGTGGTGTACTTTTAGTAAGAGGCAAAAGTACCTCTTCTGGGCCCTCTGAAGCACTTCTGGGGTGAGACAGAAGTTGGGGCTTTGAATCACAGACTCCTTGATTCTAAATACCATTTAAGTGCCTATCACCTCCTGTGGAACCAGTGCAAACAGTTTATTCCTGCTTTGAAGAACCTGCTCAGGCCCAGAAGATGCACACAGCATCAGCCCTTCAGAAAATACTACATGGCCAGTTGCTGTAGCAATTGCAAAAGGAGGAGTGTTCAACTCCCGGTGGCTTGTGTCCATGGGAATGATGATATTCTTAGCACAGTGGTACTACAACCATGCCCAGCTTCAGCGTGAGACAACAGAGAATGGGTGAATCTTCGTGTAGGCAGTGTCCTATACCCTGGGCAAGCCCAGCACCTCTTCTATGCTGGGCACATCCTTCGTTTGAATCACAGTTGAATTCAGCTGCTGTAAATGCAGCTGAGACAGCCCGATGTTTTTCTGCTATTTGTAAACTGGATGCAGATTTGGCACTGGAGCCAGAACTGCCTCCACGGGGTCATTGCTGCGTGTAGTGTTGAGCTGCTGACAGTGTGACTCCTGCAGGCAGCCCAGGAGCCCCTTGCTCCCTGCCAGGGCTGGCTCACCGAGCAGGAGCTTCTCAGTGCTGCACCGACTGGCACTGCGCACGCTCTGCCTCATTAACAGTAACTGAAGTGAGCGAACAGAGCTTACAGCAGTGAGCACATCCAGCCCGAGTGTAAGAGCATTGTAAAATGCGCAAGAAACATCCCACTCCTTTCAGTTCTCACAGCAGTGACAGCACAGGTGATAATTTCGCAGATAGGCCTGCATTTGCAAACCTGCTCATCCTGCGCCTCACATCCAGTTGTTTCAGCCTTCATTTGTCAAGTACATTTGCACATACTCAACACCAATGTAAAACAAGTGCTAAGCATCTTATATAAAGTCCCCAAACAGTTCTTGGAATTAGTGGATATTTCTGAAAATGCCTGTTAGTGAGCATTTTTCTCAAGGCATATATACTGAGTAAATAGGATATGATCACAGCTACAATTTCTCAGTACAGGAAATTGCCAGTCACCAACATAATCAGAAACAGTTCATATGATCAAATTAATCATTCAAAAAAGAGCAATTACTGTTAACAGAATAATGGCATGCCTTACAAAAGAATGAAATTAACCTTTAGGACCGACAGTTATCCTCACCACTCTGTACTGAGGCAGCAAAGATTAATATATGTGCAAAATAAACCACTGCATTAGCATCTGCTGAAAACAGTAGTAGCATTATCTATCTGACCTATTCAACCCTTAACAAACTTTATTCTTCAGCCCCAGCAGAGAGTGGAAATATCAATAGTCACTTCTCTGCCAAAATGAAAAAAACCCCACTCTTCAAGACTTCCATTGCTATATAACTTCCCACATTGTGATTATTGCTGACCAATAATTACACAAAGATTAAACATGTCAGCAATTTGAAATGCAGAAGAATTTAACATTCAAACCTATGTTACAGCTCCTCAAAAGCGAAGACTTAGCTTGTTAAGGCTAAAGCTTAACTCTGTAAGATCTAGAAATGCATGCCAAACATTGCAAAAACTATATTTTTGCTCTGTTGTGCTAAACATTTATTCTGATTATAAATGTATTTTGAAATTTATACTTCTAAGTGAGATTATGTTTAGCAACACAGTAATATACTATGCTATCAATAGATAGCAGAGTTAATATGTTTTGAATGCTCAAGCTGTGTTTCTACATAGATTAGATTTATTTTATTCTGAATGTCAGCAATGTTTAAATTAAGTCATACTGATGTTGAAGATAATTAAAGACATATAGCTTCTATAGATAAATTTATTGATTCACTGAAGTTACTTATACCAAGCTGAAGCATGTTAGCTGCTGAGAACTGGTATACAGCTGGTTTTTATCATCCCAACACTGGAAAACAGCAGGGACGTGCTCCTCAGTTTTTCTTTCTCCTGGCCTCTGTCTTGCCCTGAAGATGTATCTCACTCCCTCATGTCTTCAGCTTTCCTCTTCCTTTTGCTCCCTCAATTACACTTCCCTTCCTTCTGCTCAGCACAAATGATGCAAACACAAATAGGAATTTGCAAGAAAAGTGACATTTACTCCATTCTTTTCCTATCTGAAAACATACCTGGTAAACAGGCTGGTGTATAACTCATAGTATGAAGATGATTCACATTTAACTGTGTTTTTTCATCAGGTAATAATATTTTACTCTGATCAGTATTTAAGCCATAAACTGTAGCTGCAGTTAAGATGTCCCTCATTTGGACAGAGACTAATTTTGTTTCAAATTCTCAAAATAGATTATTTTCTTTTTCCCAAGGAATCAACTTTCTTTTAAAAAATACTATTACTCCATTTTTAAATGGGATTACACAAAACAAAGTCTGAAAAGCCTGTACCTTCTCATTTTCAAGATTATTTAAAAGTGATTCTAATACACATCAAATTTTTCAAGTAACCATTTTCAATGAATTTTCATTCAAATTAATTAGCAAATGTATGTCTAAGTTCTCTAGAACATATTTACTACTATCATTTTATAATTAATATGGTACACTTGGTATAAAATAGTTTGAAACACTGATTTTAAATTTCATATTTTATTCTTTCTTAATTCTAGATCAGCAGCTTGCCGTGTCCATTTTAAACAGCATGCAATATGCTGCATGGTCAAAGACAGAAGCACATACATGCTGATAAAGATTTTTCGTAACAGTTATGATGACACATGGACTGAAGATGAGTGTCTCTGTCTAGCTATACTTAACATAGCCTAGGATAGGTTCAGACAGATTGAAAACAATGATTACTCTCTGTTAATGCAAAGGAAAAGCATGGACTGCTGGCAAAAGTCAGTGCAGAGGTGATGGGCTGCCAGCTGACAGCATGAAAGTGTCATGGTGATAGTAGGGATAACACTGAGCAGGTATTTCTGCATCAGTGCTACACCAAAACAGGACAATGGGAAGCATTAACTTTACCAGTGTATTCACAGTCTGAACTGTAATGTGTTCACTCCTAATAAATGGAAAAGTCTGTGAAACAAGAAAAAACTACATCTATAGATTCTATATGGCCTAGTACAGTCCTTATCTCATTAAACACCTTAGTACAATAAACACTGCAAACATGCTGTGCTGCTCTACGAATTTGGGAATATCTGATTAATACATGGACTACACTCATGTAACTTCAGTTTAACACTGCTTTGAGTTAACATTGCCACCAAGATAATCTGCATTCAGGAAAATACAGACCAGACAGATTATTATATAATATCCTAAAAAAATGAAGGGTACAAGAAAGAATTTTAGAAAGCAATCAATCCTTAGCATCCATACAGGAGAGAAATGTGGACACGAGGCTCCTGCCACAGAGATCTACAATGAGATTAAACTGACCAAACTCTCCAAGGAAGGAGCTCTGCACTGTTACACAGAGTAGTACCACACACACACTGCTTGTTCCTGAGCTCTGACAAACAGAGGAACTACAGCAGTGCAAGGCCTTGGCTTGTCCAGCACTGACTGTCCCTGTGGTGGCAACAAAACAAAACTTCCTTCACCTTCAGAATTCCAGCACATCCTAGCACATGCCTAAAACCAGGGGCACTGACTTCAGTTATTGCTGAATAAGTGATCTTGAAAAAGTGCTTGAATTGCAAATTATCTTTTGGCCTAGTAACTAATTGATAATTGCCAAAATATTTAAATATTTCTAGGACAATATGCTACCACTGCATTTATTTAAAAGCCTTTGAGTTGAACAGAGCGATATCAATTGTGATACTGTTTAACACAATATAAAAGTTGAAAGTAAGAAGCAATAAAATTTTAGATACCAAATGAAACAGGAGTCACTAATAAATTAATACTTCTATCCACTCTAGTTGTGCATCTTTGATAATTCTTAGATAGGCCATTGAAACAAAAACTGTTAAAAAATACTGTCTAATTTAAAATCACAAGGAAATATAATGGAAAAACAAAATCTCCAAGAGGTTCAGCCTGGGAAATTGTGACTACTAGAAACTGATTGGAGGACGTTTCCTTCAGCTCCTTCAAAGCCATCGCTCAAGTGTAATGCAGCGTGCCTGTGATTTGTCAGCACAAGCTCGTTCTGCACTGCAAGTACATTTACACCTTGAGAAGTTAAAGCTTTTTTTGAACTCAGTTTTCAGAAGTGTCATATAACTATACCCCCTTACAAAGGGCCAGCCTCTTTATGTACTGCTGTGGAAAAATTAGATATCTTTATTACCACAATAAGAGCTCAAGGAAACAGCCAATTGTTTTGAAAATTAAAAAACCTACAAGCACAATTTTTATTTAAAGGGTCAAGACATTGGACAAGTTTGCACCAGTGTCTAACTACAATATAAACTAGTGGTATTCCAGTTAAAGGTGCTAACTCCCAGCATAAGCTTTCCTGGAAATCTGCATGGTGGGTCTATCAGGAGATAATTACATGATTGCAAATTTTGGTCTCATAGACAAGGCCAGTGATCTACAGGAATAGTAAGGCCTAAGGAAGATTTGTCACCTTGACCATGATAACAAAATCCTTCCACTTATACCTTAAAGAACTGACTCAGAAGGCAAGCATAGGAACTGTGTTATCTGTAGGATATTATGCATTAGTGATAAGTACAAAATTAAAATCTGTTTCTCTTCTTTAAGTCATACATAAAGATGAATTTATATCATCGGGCCTGCACACAAAATTTATTCCCAAGAGAATGTAGATAAAGCATTTGTATCATGCCAATTATTCATAATTATGTTTCTTATGGAAGTTTGGGGGGTTCTTTTTTTGGGGTGAGGGGGAACAGAAAATACTGCTGCATACATGGCATGCTTTGTACTTTTAGTATGTTAGCTTTATTGTTCAACTATGGAAGAAAAGCAAGCCTGTGTATTCCATTATGTAAACAACAGGATTCACATACTTGTACTTCTATATATTTGTATTGATACTGCTGTCTCTATTTTTAATTAGAAAGGATCTTTAGTTTTGCTGTGACTGCATTTAACTGAACCTTAGAAAGGAAGCTAGATAAAACTGTCGTGACTCTTAATCCAAATTAGCTATTTTAAAATGTAATGGCACTTTATCTTTCTCTTTAGTGCTGTAAACACTGACATTAGGGAGCTAAATCTTGTTTGTCTAACATCTTGAAGATACTGTATTTTTTTTTTTACAGAAAGGCTGTAAAACAAGTTAAAGTACCTTTATCACTACAGACAGATCTCCTCCAGCCACCTTCAGTTTAATCAGTCGATTAAGATTTTCATTACTAAGTACTTAGCACTAAATTCGCACTGTTCCACTTCTAACTGCCATGCAGCCACCATTAAACACTCACCTAAAAACATCAACAGACTTTAACATATGAAAGTAAATTAAGGATTACGTTTACAAAAAAATAGTCTGAGCCTTTCCGCAACAGATGGCCTAATTTCACCATTATCCATGAAGATGATGCTAGTGTGTTCCCCGCCCTCAATTATCATCTGTTTACCTTTGGCAGGAGTTACGACAGGTCCTTAGTTACCAGGTTAATACAGTATCCATAGCACCGAGGAACTCTATTCTCTGCCTTGTACACAAACACAGGTTCTCAGTGCTCCATAAATCCTTTATTAAACCACTGAAAGCTTGAAAAACCCAGCCATTACCTGCTTTACATTATCTGGTGCAACGGTTCATGAGAATATTTGTTCCTATTGTAACATGACGGCTGTTTAACGATTTGACCTAAAAAAAAAGAGAAAAAGAAAAAAAGCTATGTTTTCAATTAGCAAATTGCAAGCACATGTACTTGTTTTGATGCAAGCTTAAAACAAATAAAATAACCCAGGCCATACTTCCAGAAGAGACAGCCCAGATATTTCGCAGCCAGGCACACTTCGGCTCTTACAACCATTCGACAGCCTCCAAATTGTGTGCAGTTGTAAGGAAAGTCAAAACATTTGGCTTAAATCGGGATTTTCAGAAAGCGCACGTGTACAGTGGCTGAGGCCAGCGGTGAGGAGAGCACTTTTCAGCCGGCCAGGAGGAGATAAATAATAATATTAAAGATATCTAGAACGAAACGTTTTTTACTGACCTCTGTATATTCCCTTATGGGGCGGGGGGGGAGGGGGGTTAACGCGTTCTTGCGCACCTGGGGACGGCTCACGGCCAGCATCCCCGTACCCCAGGGGAGGTAAATAAAAACAACAACATAAAGATATTTTTTAAAAAGCGTTTCCCACCGGGGTGGGCGGGCCCTGGACCGGCTCTCGCCCACCTGGGGGCGGCGAGCCAGGCTCCCCCGAGCGGGCCTGGCCCCACCTCGCCCCGTGGCCTTCCCTCCCTTGGCACCCGGGCCGGCGTCCCCTTTCTGCGGGGCAGCCCCGCTCCCGGCCGCGCTCCCAGCCCCGGTCCCGGCGGGCGCGCGTGGGGGCGGCTCCGCGCGGGGGGATTTGAAACGG
>VXAD01011242.1:619147-743558 GCA_013399195.1 Dicrurus megarhynchus | reverse complement strand
GGGCCTGACTCTTGGGTGGCGGAGGAGCGGAAAGGAGCGATGCCGAGCCGGAGTCCCGGCTGTTGCAGCTTCATCCTTTCCCCCCTGACCGCCTCCTTCTCCTCCTCGGCGCTGCGGGAGGTCGGGGGCAGCATAAAGGGGTAAAGGAGAGGTGCCCACCCGTCCCACCTCCCTTCCCCGGGGAATGGGGGATCAATCAGTGCAAATCAGAAAGAAAACCGGGGAGGGGGGACACGACCGATGGGAAGGGGGAAAAAAACCTCCCCAGGATTTAAACAGCCCCCTTAAGGGGTCGTGAGGCTGCAAATGTCCCCCCCCTCCCCCCGTGGCGGTGAGGGTGTGGGGAGGTGGAGGCTGCTCCTGCCCCTTCCCGCCGGGTAGGACTGAGATTGTACGGCCGCAGGAGTGAATGTAACTCTGGAAATGTATGGAGGGGGAAGCCATGTTTGATTTATTCCTCCACCAAACACTGGTGTGATGATCCTTCTACTTACACCCTTCTGCAGTCCATCCTGGACCGGTATGGGAGGAGAGCCTTGTTAGGAAAATGGAAAGAAAACATTCCTGCGAAGGCGTGCGGGTTCGTTGGCTCAATCTTCATTAAGTATAAGAGGATAGGGCTCTTGTAACTTGAATTTATATTTGTGTGGTAAAAGAGCCTGGGGAACTTGTATTCCCAAGGCCATAGTTACAGCTCATCTGCTGTGGCTTTACCGCTCTGGGGGTGGAGAAGGGAATTTGCCATACTTCTTGAACGTATTTATACTTGCTTTTTGGTTTTGGCTTTTTTTTAAATATGTCGGCTGAAAGGAGGAGTAAACACTAGTACAAGTACAGAGACGGTAAACACCATATTTAAACAGGTTTCAGAGAAAATGGTCTTCTTGCTAACAGATACAAGGCAAGCAAGAGGCAGGTATCAGTCACTACCCATGTATTTTGTGTGTGTGAATATTTTCTTATTGGCATTTGCATTAAAATTGGTTTATAATGATTGTTAAATTTAGGAGCTAGTGCTGCCCACACTGAGTAAGCTAAATAGGTCTGCTTTAAAAAAAAAAAAAAGAAGGAAGATATGTTTGGCTTTTAGCCTTTGCATACATCCAAGGAAGGTAAACACTAGGGTGGCAGTGAAGTTTGTAATAGATTTTGCAAAGAGCCATTGCTGGTGACTTAAGCAGACATATATATATGTGGTTACTAAAATTCCTTACACATGGAAAGTGTGGCTTCAGCTGCAAAAATAAATTGATTCTTTACCAAAATGTTCATATGTTAGTAGAATAACTGTAGACTTATTGCTGAAGCTATTATTTGCTTGTTTGCTGTGGGAATTTCGCTCGGGAAATGCAGCATATCAACCTTAATAAACTCAGTTTCAGTGTGGTAAATTTGACTGTGGGTTATTTGACTGTTGGATGAAATAATTGAATTAAACCACTGCTTTGCAGGGCTACTCAGGACTCAGTACTTGTAGTATATGCAATTTTTGGTTGCTTCAGTAACTATCTGTATCCCATATATTAAATCATACAGGGATTTTTGTCTAGTATGCAACCATCAGAAAATCTGACAGATTTTTTCAGTATGTGAATATAAAGACTCTAAATATTCCTGGAGACTGTATGGCTAGTTCTTGTGAAGTTTATAGGACTATCCACCCTCATACATGTTTGGAAAAATCCAGGTATTAAAAGTACAGTAAAACCTACTACTTCATCAAATATTATTTGAAAATGTCAGAAGAAACTATGTCATTATACTTTAAGGGTCTAGATTTAAAGTAGTCTAGAAATGGAAAATAATAATAAAATATATTACTTTTTAATTCAATATGAATCCAACACATGGCTAGTAAGAATAAAAAAAAATTGTGGTTTACTGTCTGTAGGCTTACGTGCTTTTTCTGAAGCCACTGGTAGTTTTGCAGGTGAGATTATTGCATTTAAATTACTGCTTGCATCCAATAGACTGGATGTTACAGCAAAACCAAGCCTGCTTGGGTTTAGGCTGGAAGCAAAAAATGACTGCTGATGGGTGGCTTTCCAGTATTTGGGTGGTGAATATACGCGTACATGTGAGTTTGTGTCCAAAACATTGCACTAATAAAATAGCAAAGGAATGGCAAGAAGAGATTGTTTTTCAGTGTCCTGTTATTTGTGGCCCTTTCACCTCTCACTTTTGCACCGAGCCTGCTTTTTGTTCCACCAGTGTCAGTACATTTCCCAAGCGAGGTCTTGTTTCTTCAGGCTGATAAGTGATAAAAGTGTTTCCTTGTGGTCGATCAAAGCCCATTGACTGCATTGGGGCTCCATGTGCATAAATGTTCACCTGCTCTGCTCAGATTCCTGCATCAAGGATCTGGTGTGTGATGAGGAGAAGATACAGGCAGAATTCTTGCAGCATTTTGGTCACTGCTGGTCATTCCTGCTTACATAAGTAGGCGACATTTCTTAGGTTTTAAGCATAGAAGATGGTTTAATGCATGAAAATAGGAAGTGTTTCCTGTATAGAGCAAGGTAAAGGGCCTGGCCTTTCCTGGGAGAAAAAATTAAACCTTGGGAGCAGTGTGCTGCACAGTGAGAAGCATCCACTAAGTGGTATTGCTGAAAACAACAGATTCCCTAGCAGTAATCAGGCATCAGTAAAGAAATGCTTGCGTGGGACTAATAATAACGCAGTAGATGATGATGACTGCATGTTTTAGTGCTATGTTTGTGGCTATACTATTTGAGCTCTTTCATGACTTTCCTGCAAAGAGAATTGAAATGGCCTTATGGTTGAGTAGATGCGATAGATCTGGTATAATTCCCAAATCTAGTCTTTGGATGAAGGAAGAATGGAGATTATAGAATCAGAGAATGGTTTGAGCTTGAAAAGACCTTAAAGATAATCTAGTTCCACCCCCACCCTGCCATAGGCAGGGACACCTTTCACTAGGCCAGGTTGCTCAGAGCCCCATCTCAAGTGGATCTAAGTGGATCAGTAAGTCCCATGTTTCTAGGGAACACCGCTTTCCAGTTAGGCTGTAGCTTTCAGAAGTGTCTTCACCAAGGACATACTGGAATCTTGGTGGTGTAAATGAGAAGTGGAGATGGAACATGGCCCCTGGGTAAGTGGTCAGGTGATGAAGTCAAGAGAGAAAATAATTTCTCATCAGAGCTTGGCATGTGAGTCCAAATTTCCTTTGGTGCATAATTGTGGAACACTTGGGAAAAAGGGGGCTGGTAAGGACAGCCTTGTTGATGTGCCAATAGTCACCCTACTGGTTGTAAATTCATGTAGTTGTTTGAACAGGTTGGTCAGTTATTTTATACAGTTACTGGTTACTTGGAAGGTTTTGATTCTGAGAACAGTTTTGAAGGAAAAGAGAGAAACTACCTAAATTCTCCCTTCGTTTCGCCTTCTCTATGACCTGCATTGGAGGTAGCTGTATTAATGTATTTGCCTTTTTCCTGTCATTTTACACTGACAGAAATTACTAAAATGATACATCAGGTGTTATTTTTAATGTTTTTATCAAATTTGGTGACATCTATAGTAGTTATATTTTCTAGCATCAGCAGGAAGAGAAGTTTTTGGAATGTGTAGAAGGAAAATGTAGACCATACTCTACTCTGCTGCCCTTTGGGTTGAATAGCAAGCTACAAAAATACTCAAAGTTCATGGTGAACAGGAATATATACTAATATATATTAATGCCTTGTGATGATAAGTAATGCATGATGGACTATGCATTAACCTTCCTGACAAGCAACTCTAAACTTTAGCACCAGATAATCTGTGGACACTCTGGTACAGCAACTTCTGTCCAAAGAATACAGTAGATTATACCATAAACTGAATTTTTTAAAATGCATTTTGTGTGCAGTAAACAAATACCTGTGAATCATGGTTGAACCAAAAGCAAGGTTTCTACTAACCTTGCTAATGTTAAGAAATAATTGCATGGAAGTTGTTCTTATGGTACCATGGTATGATGAGCTACATGTGGAAAGTAGGTGCTTGAAAATGTTTTTGAATGTTTAACAGCAGTCAAATTGCACTTAGTGAGTATGGAAACTTGAAGTACTAACCTAATGTACTTCAGAGTTTTCATACGTTGGGCAAAATGACTTTGCCCTGAGGCACCACTGATGCAGGTTCTCGTATTTGACTTACTGTGAAACTAGTAAAATATATAAGAGACTTAAAGCATGTTTTAAATTGCAAGGATTGCTCAACAGGTGGTGGCTACGTTTCTAGTTTTGTTCCCATCCTTTTAAACTTGTCCTATTTTTATCTTGGTGCAAGATAGCAATTTGATCTTCTTTTGAACTTTGGTATTCAGCTCCCCAGCACAAATTGGAGCTATTTTACATTCCTATTTGGGGTAAGGATACATAGGTGGCAAATGACTGGAAAACTGCAGCGTGATGTATTACTGAACTCGACTTTCATAGAAGCTTTAAGATTTTTCCTCTGCTGTCTGTGAAGGATACTGTTGGTTTTCTGTGTCTCTTTGGAGAAGCACATGGATGTCTTGTTCTGTTGGCTGACAGAGATGGCCATTTAACTGTTTTAGTGAAACCTCTTTGGCTTGTGCCTTATACAAAATACTAAAATACTGGCATCTCACTTCCATGCTGAAATACACATAAAAAAATGTGTTTTATACAGAATCACAGAATGCTCTCAGTTAGAAGAGACCCCCAAGGACCACTGAGTCCAACACTGAAGTGAATGGCCTGTATAGGGAGTGAACCCACAACGTAGGGGTTATTAGCACCATGCTCCAACCAACTGAGCCAAGCTCAGGGTAAACAACTCATCTTCAAACATATTTGGCCTTGAGGGTTAAGATCAGAATTCCATGTTTTCTTTGCCAGAGTCAAAAAACGTAACACGAGTGAGTTCTGTTCTGTTCTCTGAGTTCTGCCATAGTAAACAAGAGATACACCAAGGAGCAGAAGATAGATATTCTGTGACAAAAATGTTTTCAAGAGAAAAGGCTGAGGTTAGGGAAGATCTCATTAGAAATGCTATTTGAATGTAATTTGAAATATTTTGAAAAGCTACTGATTAAAGAATAAAAGAAGCATTAAAAGGAATACGCAGTAATGCAGCCTTCTGTCATGGTGTTCGGGACCCATTTCACATACTTATTCATTCTAATAAGCAGAAGTGTAAATGTTCTGCTGTGGCATGGGTTAGTCTGTGGAGCTGAGGTTCCCAAGATCATGTATCAGATAAATCAATTGTGGAACTTGCCAGCCTTGGTGGGATGCCATCGGAGCAAAGATCCTGACTGCACTGGCACTCAGAAACATCTAAACTGGGGAGTTATCTCTGTAGTAAAGAATGCCTAGATTCAAGTCTGATAGTAAAGCCAGAGGGATTTAAGCCAAAGTATGAACCTTGTAGAGCAGTGTAGGGTGAAAGATACATGAATATGGATCATTTCCCTGTATGGAGTGGTTGCCAACAACTTTCAATCAAATACTTCAGAATGAAATTAATGTTGTGATTTTTCTGTGAGTGTAAAATGCAGACTATCAGAAGATGGTTTATAGTAGCACTCCTGAACAAACTAGAAACAAATGCTGGGATTAAATGTGGAATGTGACTGAAATTCAGCAGTAGTGCAAAAAACAAGTTCCAGTCTTAAAATGTGTAGCAGAAAGTGCATGTGCAATATATATTCATCAGGTGAAAGCTTGGCTCAAAATGATAGTGATAGCTGAGCCTTCAGAAACTCTGCAAGTAAGGAGAGCAACTAAAATTGCTTAACGCTACTTACTTCTACAGTCAGAACTAGATTTTCCCATGAGAAGTATGTACAACAGAATTTTTCCAGAGAGCTAAGTTTGATAAGACAGTGAAGTAGTGCACAAAGCTAGTACTGTGCTGCAATGAAAGCAAAAAATTGCAAGAGATACGCACTGCAAACCTCTCTACAGAGAAGTTTTGGAAAGTGGACAAGAAGGAATTGGTTTATTAGACAGGGAAGTGTTTTATCTTTATGTCTCCAAGTGGAATGGGTAAGGTACACTATATCTACAGAAACTTAAAACTCAAATTCCAGTCCTTGTACCTGTAACAGTTACACTAATCACTTTCTGAGAGATTTTTGATGTAGATGTAGCAAAAGAAATAAAAAAGGAATTAAGAACCCTGAGAATGGTGATAATGCATTTTGGCAGGAGTATGGTAAAGCTCCAGCACAGGGAAATACTTCAAGTAATGTCCGAACCAGAAAGGCCACTTCATAGCAAGTATTTGGATTTGTTTGAAGAGTGTCTAATGTTTGAAGTCTCAGGCCTTGTTTGAGTGTTCCTGGCATACATCTGCCAGTTCCCTCTGTGTGTGTGTGTTTTGCTTCAAGGTAATACATTGATATAATTATTAATGTAGTTGCATGTAAATGGTTATGGTCTGTGTGAAGTAGATCAGACTTAGCACAGTATGACCAGGATTACGTTATAGACAGTTAAGTTGTTCAGATGTGGGTATGTGCAGTTTTTGGTGAATGGTGCAATGTAATGGTGTAAATGTATGTAAAATTCTGTCGTGCTGTAGAGTCATAATTAATTATCTGTGAACTTTACCCTCCAGATCTTTACCTAATGCTATGGGATGTGAAGTTGAATGTACTGGGTGAAAGAAATCTGTTTGTACACACTACCTGTCCACATTAAAGAGGTGCATTATCAGTGCAATGTGTTGCTGCTTCTGTAAGCAACAGAAGATGTGGCCAAATACTGCTCTAGGATTATTATGCCCTCTCTGTGTACGTACAGCTGGGCCTTCGTAGTGTTGGCAAAGCCTCATATATCACCAGTGTCACTGCTGCTTCTTAGAATGATTCCTGCACACCAAGTGTGCTTCTGGCATTCCACTTGGAGGAACAGGTTTTAATGCTGTGATAGACAAAGATAGCAGACTTGTCAGGGTCTAGGCAAAATGATTGTAGCCTCTGGATTAAAGTTAGTTGCTGTCTGGTCAGATCTGGGAAACGATTTCTGTAGAGGTGTAGCAGATAGCATTTTGTTAACTCTGAGGTTTGATTCATTACTTATAACATTTTGTGGTGTCATCCCAGATTTGATCTTCCCTTCCTTGAATTCCCTCAGAATTTCCACAATTGGAAATTTTCATGATTCTCATGGTGGAGCTTCAGGCAATTGTTGTGCTACATATGGGAATAAGAGCAGAATCAATGGCCACAGTGAAGAGGAAACAGATTATAGTGTGTTCATCTGCTGCAGTGAATATTATGTAAGCCAGAGGATCCAGATCCTGAAAGTGTGGTGCAAGGAGTAGAGGTAGGATGCTGACAGAAAAAAGCAGTGGGATTTAAAAAGGTGTGGGAAATTAAACTAGTGTTAGACCAGGTGAAAAAGCAGTATAAATAAGGAACTCTGCATCAGAGTGCTGAGCTATTTGAGACTGTGTTTGGTTCTTTGTTCCCAAGCTACGTGGATGCTAGCTGCACAACTCTGGCCCACCTGAAAGAGAGAGACATCATTTCATTGGTGAGCAAAGACCTAAACTGAGGAAGTATTGAATTGGTGAGTCCTATTTTGCTAGAGAAAGGATCATTCCCTTTGGAGCTCTCTAGGACACAGAAAAGTCTCAGGTTTGGGGGCTGCCTTTTAGTATTTATTAAATATTGTTGGTATATGCATTAGTTCCTACCATTTTATGCACCAGTGTTCCCCCCCTGCTTATGTGCAGAGGAGAAGCCATTCTTTTCTATTTGATCTGTGGTCCCACCACAGTGGTATCTGTAGTTTCTCTTCAGACAGAATTACAACATATTAGAAGAATTTTATTTTACTCAAATCCGTCTCATTGCTTCACCCACCTTCAGCAGCAGGAGTGGAACTGACAACATTAAATTTCTGCAGCAGTGGAAAAAAATTTTTATTCGATTTTGAAGAAAAGGAACTCATGGGGAGGAATTCTCTTAGAGAATCTTGTAGCCTTGTCCTCAGAAAACGGTTGGTTGCAAAAGCTTTTCCTGAGGAAGAGCAAGAAGTCAAGTCCATCCATTTTGTAAGCTTGCTTTCTGCTGTAGCAAGTGGCATTTAAAGGGAAGAAATGACTTTCCATTCTACAGTTCTTAGGTGTACAAGCTGGTATTACCTATTGTCTTGATAAGAAGGCAGTAAGTAGTTGTTTAGGTTCATGAAAATAGGCTGTGACATTAAAGTTCTGAAATTTTATCAGCTACTACAGTAAAGAGATAATGTTTTTGAACTTTCTGGATAGAACTGGTTTGTAACAACTTTAGGCAAACTTGAAATTTTTAGTTGTGTTTTCTTCTAAAATAAAAATTCTGTTTACATCCTGTAGTAATTTTTCACTGTTTTAATATAGTGAAGAACAGTTACAGTGTACTACACGATAGTAAATATTTATCAACTCCTATTTGATATTTTAGGGGTTTTATACAAGATAATGTGAGTAAGCATACTCAAGTTTTCAAATGTATTAGCAAAAATGTGTTGTAACGTTCTTAATCTCTTTAAGTATTTTCTCTCATTCTGATCTGAAAATAGGAATAACCTTTTGTCTTAAAATTGATGAGACAATAGAGAGCACTTATCAGAAAGCAATCTTAACAAAAAAAAGCAGCAGCCATTTATTAGCTTTTTAGTGCCAGCTGAAAGCCTGATTTGTAGATAATAAAAATAGCTTTTGTGGATAAAATTCTATTAGTGTGAATTTGTGTTGAGGTGTGTCATCCTCCCCTTCTTTCCCCCACTTCCCTGTGCCTGCCCTGAGTAGTTCACCAGAGTAAGAAAACCCTTAGACAAAACAAAAGTGATATTTAATAGAGATGCTTGTTGGTTACTTACTCAGTTCACTCCCTTTGGCAGAATTGGAAGGAATGGAGTACTCCATTATTTCTGACACACCAGGAAAGCATCTCTGAAATTACAGCAGATGTGGAAGAAATGACTAATAAATATCACATAAATCATAGTGGCCTGGACAGTGAAGGAGGAATCTGACACTCACAGTAACTGTATTTGGCTCATGATTCCTGTCAGATGATGAGCTTTCAAGTAATTAATACGTCATTTAAAATGTCTGCAAGATAGTTTGCCTTATATAGAACCTGTTCTTTTAGTATGAAAATGTGTACAAAACCACTGCAAGAATTGTCCAGTTGCCATTGTCTGATTAAAAATTCTAGAGACCTTCATCTGATAAGAAATCTTTTGCATACTGAAAGCTATTTGTTCACAAGCCAAAATATCATGTTTATTCGCAGACTCCTGGTTATAATGGTTTTTTCCCCTTTGTTAGTCAAAATGGTACTTGTTGGGTCACCAGACATACAATATGGGACGATACTGGCTTAAGCTCATTAGCTGCTACTAGCGTGTGGTGCTTTTGTCCCCTTCTTTTCCCTGCCCTCCCCCCATTTTCCTTTTCAATAGATACAGAGTCATCTAGAAAAAGATAAGGGATTGCTTTTGCTTCTCTGTGATAACGGTGGTCCAGCATGAGAGCACTTGAATTTAGCTACCAAATCTAATTGTATGCTCAGCTGCTTCAGGATCTTACTCTTACAACTTGAATCAACCAGATCTTGTTTGTGATCTGTCATATTTCGTTCTTTCATGTCTTGTCTTCTAGATCTCCTTGCATTAATTCCAAACTCACAGCAGCACTGCTTGGTTATCTGTTGATGGTTATTTTCTCCTTGCCCCTTCTTTTCTGCTCTGTTGTCCTCTTCTCATACAGGGCCTGGTCCTTTTTCTTCTTCCTTATGGTGTTACCATGAAGTTTTCTATAGTAAAGGTGGTGCAAAATGTACTTGGCTTCAATTTTGATCTTCTTTCCTGGAACCCTTTGTTATTGCCCTGCGTAGATTTGCTAACTTTCATTTAACCAGACGCCACAACATAGCTTATTTTTTGCAAGGAAGACTGAGATGTGTATCAATAATTTCCATCCCACTGGTTGTCCTAGAGATGGTGACTAACCTGTAAATTACTGTCTACATGTCTCATCTCCCCGGTGGGATTATATTTTCTTATAGGTGCTCACATCTGTTGTCCTAGCCCATTATTCTGCCTCTTACTTTAAACCTCTACTCATTTGGTTCCATTAAATCTTTGTACAAACGTGGTCCATTTTCCATGTTTTATAATCTGTATCTACTGGCTCTGATATCTTACAGTCTCAAATTACTGCCTTCCTCTTCATTTTCCCATCTACTATTGTCCTGGGTACATTAACTTCCTTTTACCAGTATTACTCCTGGATTTGTTGTCTCTGGGCTCCAGTGATTTGAGGAGCCTTTTTCAGTGCTTTCAGCTGTTGTTAGTGACCTGTATTAGTGAGAATCATTAACTGAACCTTCACTCACTGAAGTTCTTGAAATCTATGTATCTTCAGATGGATTAGGCAAATCAAGGTAACTGCTGGAAGTCCAGGGTCTTTCACTGCATGGCCTTATTGGTCTTTTTTTTAATTTTATTTGTGATATGGAGTGAGTACTGTTAGGTTTAGTAGCTAGGAAGAGAATTGCTTGATTTCTTTAAGCCCTAGTGTTTCACATAGTTATCTACTGGTCGTTGTTCAGACAAGGCCTTGACCAGTTTGATCTGGCTTAAACAAGGAGTTGGAATAGATGATCTGAGGAGATCCCTTCCAGCCTAATTATTCTGTGACTATGGCGATTTTTATGTTTTGAAATTCTTAAGATATCTATTTTAATTCATCCAGTGTCCTGAGATTGATTGCACCAGTATCACAGTCTAACTGGATTATTTACTGCTTTTTTTGGAGGTGTGCCTCAAGCTTGATGGTTTTGTAGCTTAAAGAAGTATGTGATGAGAGTAAGAATTATTATTAAGCAGCACAAAATAAATTCTGGATTACAAAATGCAGGTGGCCTGATCCAGAAATCCATACCGTGACAAGCAGTTAACGGAGCCATCCTAAAAACTGTTCCTCAGCCGGGGAGAGCCGCGCCGAGCCCGGCACCCACTGGAGGGCGCTGCGGCCGCACGAAGCCGCTCTGCTGCCTCAGACAGAGGGAATTGGGAATGTACATGCCCAAATCAAATCTCTGCTTTACTCTGGGAAGAATCCCTGGGAAGGAGGTACAGATTTAGCAACAGCTCGGTGTTTTGGTTGTTTGGTTTGGTTTGGTTTTTTAAGGAGATTTGCACTCTGTAAGTGTAAGTGTAATGTTTCCCAGCAGGTTTGCCTTTTGCCCAGAGATTTATAGAATTTGTTATTAGTTGTTTCTTAAGAGAAATGTGATTTCAGTTAAATCTGCTGAATCACAGCTTGAAACACTGTCGTATTATTAATTGGGTTGAGAGTTTGTCTCATGTCCATGTTTTCAGAGAAGATGTTGTGAAAGAACATTAATTCTCTTTTGATTTAGTTATTTATTCTGTTCTAGTAGAGTTTTGAGTTGCCTTTTCTCTCTGATTCCTCTTAAGAAGAGTTAATATAGTTGGCTGCTTTCTACTCATTTTATGAGAGATTTTATTGGTGATTCAAACTTCATGTGACTAAAGAAAGATTAGAACCATTTTTCTTGCAGATTCACTTGGAGTTCAGGTACACTTGCTCTTCTTACCTTGTTTAATGCCCGATTTTCAGCCTCCTGTTAGTGCCTGGAGCAAGAATGGTTTTCATCTCTCAAATGAGGCTATATAGCTTGTGTGGAGAGATACCCTTTTATCTTGTAGATATTTTAGAGCAGCATGTTAGGGAGATGGGAACATTTGCTAAGGAGTGATGGAGTTATGATTTTTAGGGTTTTTTTCTGCATCTTTGTAAATGAAAAGGTTCCATGTTTGTCAGTTGCTCTGAATTCAGGCTTGACATCCTTAAGAAGATTTGCCAGGCTTCAGCAGTGCTCAGTTATGAACATGTTTACATTGCTACTCCTGATGTAGAGGTATCAAAAATGCAAGTTGGAGGAATATGCCAGTTGTAAGCATTATAACCATGTGCATTAATAAACAAGGTGAGATTCAGAAGTGATTTCTTCCATGGCAACTGACAGTTCAATAGTTATCCATCATGTGTTTTACTGCACTTTTTTGGAAGCACGTGAGACTAGATTTGATGAAATTTTGATTCGATGTGACAATGCTTGGACTTAATCATATATGAAATTGGTTACCTTGAGCATGGATATGATGATGATTGTGATGAGCTTTCCTAGTATTTATGATGGTGTATTTTTCTTTATCATGTATATACTGGACCTGGTAATACAGAAAATCTATGCATGTGAATTTTCAAAATTGAAATAATCTTGTCTGGTCTAGGAGCACAAAGGAATCATTCTGCCAGATTGATTTGTGTGCTGCAGTGGTATAATGTAGAAGTAGTCAGGGTTAGCTTTTAGAACCCTTGGAGAACCTGTCTAGGGCAGCAAATAGTGCTGTTTTAGCTGGCTGCGTGTTTGCAAATGTGTGTATGAAAAGTGGGTGTTAGATGATATTTTTAGAATGAAGAATCTGAAATTCCAGCAGTTGTTTTGATCATTTAAATTTTGGCCAGTATGGCCACTGGCCTGAAGGATTAGCTGTTTCCCAGTGGGCTGGTGTTCCTGGCCCAAAAGGCTCACCCTTTTTTCGTTCTTACAGCCAGAATGCTTTGGGATATGTCTGGAGATTGTCTGAGCTGTAGTGCTTCTGCAGGAGGTCTGTTTTGATGGAAGATTGAATGTCTGTTCGTAGAGTGAAGAAGGGAAGCTTGTGATGCTGCTGTCCATGGTGTAGGTGCTACAGGAACACAGCCTGTGGGGTTTCTATGCTGGCACAACCTCTTGAAAATAAACTCATCTGGTTTATGTTGTTATTAATGATACTATCTTAGATCTAACTCTTACTTGTTTTAAATAGTGCAGTACTTTTGTGTAATTATTGTGGGCAAGATTCATGCTGTAGATGGTTAACAGATGGTTAAAAGGAAAGCTGTGATTTTGCTTTCTGCCTTTGATTTAATAAAATTGATGATTCATAGATATGTTTTTCTTGGACTTTTTTTGTAATGCATATTAACAGATACTGAGGCATTTTGGTTGTGAAGATTGTAAACAAAGCTTTTTTTAGTAAAACTTGAATGAAGTACATTAAGTTTTATATTAGTGCTGACGTCTATCTGAATACTTAATAGCTTTTGACATGTCTTATTAAAAATACTTTCTTTTTGTCTTAATATAGCAGTGTAAGACTGGAAACATCTGGGCTGAATGGACTTTAGCATCAAAAGAAGTTCTCAACTGTTAACTCAAAAAATTAACTACATCAAAATGAAGCAGGTACCAGAGATCCTTGGAAATACCAATGGGAAACCTCAGAATTGTGAAGTGAATCGTGAATGTTCCGTCTACTTGGGCAAAGCACAGCTTTCTGCAACTCTACAGGAAGGTGTCATGCAAAAATATAATGGCCATGAGACTCTTCCATTTATTCCAGCTGATAAATTGAAAGATCTGACCTCTCGGGTGTTTAATGGTGAGTCCGGGGCCCAAGATGCCAAGCTGCGCTTTGAACCCCAGGAAATAAAGGGAGTTGGAACACCCCCCAACACTACTCCTATCAAGAATGGCTCTCCAGAAATAAAGCTGAAAATCACTAAAACCTACATGAATGGGAAGCCTCTTTTTGAATCCTCCATTTGTGGAGACAATGGTGCAGATGTGTCTCAGTCAGAGGAAAATGAACAAAAGCCAGCAAACAAGGAGAGGAGAAGCAGAAAAAGAAGCATAAAATATGACTCCTTACTTGAGCAGGGTCTTGTTGAAACAGCATTAGTGTCAAAGACTTCAAGCACCACTGAAAAGAAGGTAGTACTTTTTAAATGTATTCTGTCTTTTGTTAAGTTTGTTAATCATACTAGAATTTCAGTGTTCATATGCTCATCTTCAGGCATTTAGGAGGTGCTTCCCACAAAGGGAGTAATTTTCTGTGACTGTCTCTGTCTCAGTAAAGGAGAGAATGCACTCTAGTTCTGGTCCCTGTTTCTTCCCTAGGGCAGGAATACCCAATAAATTCTGTTTCCATATCAGTAAAATAAGTCTCCAGAGCAAATCAGGACGTGTGGAAGTATGTGTTGTATGAAACAGAAACTTCTAGACATGTAGCCATATTCCTGGTTCTGAATTAAAGAACAATGTACTCAGCAGTCTGTTGGCTGATCAGCTGGGCTGTTTGCCATCAGATTTTGGCAATTGGAATGTAGTTCCTCTGCATATTTGTCATCTGAAAAGAGCTGGTTTTGCTTACTATAACCTAGTGATTTGTTTTTATTGAAAATATCTAGATCTTGTATTTGGTTTCATTAATTTTGTCATCAAGCTGATCTTTTGCTTCTTTTAAACATGGGCAGAAATGGATATTTTGGTTTTTTAAATTTGCCTTACCAGGTTGTAAATAAGAGTGCTGCTGGGAGCCCTTTTCCTTCTTTATTTAGCTGTTGCTGCTAGATTGCATTTAAAGGAATGTGGTTTGCAGTAATTTTATCTCAGAGGAAAAACCCTACATAGCAGGGATACTTTTATGTATATTAAGTTTCTCAGTTAATAATTGAGAATGGTGTTGTATAACAATGGTACATGTTAACGAATGCTTTGGCTTGTTAAAAGGTCCTGGGTTTGCACACCTTAAACACAGAATGAACGTCACAGTTTTCTGTCAACTGCAGTTAATCATGGAATCTGGGGTTGAAAAATACCTCCAAGATCATTGAGTCCTACCATTAACAACACAGCCCTGTTGATTGTTACTTTCTCCCAAGGTCACACATACAAAGAAGAAACACAGCTGCTGTATTGCTGATTTTATTTACCGTTCTTTTCAATAAAACTAAATAATAAATGAGTTCACAGAACTGTGTTAAATGTGTTTCTAGGTATCAGAAATATTTATCATTTGTTTATGGTTGGAATGTATAATTCATCCTAAAATTATCAATGCTGATGTTTTCAGGAATGTTGTTAAAGAGTTTGTTTTCCTTGATTTTGTTAAAGGAGAATGTTTTAACACTAATTGGTTCAGACTTTTCTGAATCATTACTCAGAGGTAAAAGATATGGGCACAGTCAGTAGCTCGAGTAATTCTTTGTGCAGCTCATTGTTAATGAGGATATATTGGACTAAAAGGTGGTATGTTTAATAGCATTGACAACTGGAGCATATTTGTGTGGATTTGTTAGTTTGTTTTTTTCAGAAAGAGGAGGCGATATTTAATATGTCCACCTATGCAGTTTATTCTGAAGCCTTTTACACTGGTTGTCCATTAAGAGTGGCCTTTAATTTTTCCTGGTGTGCAGTTCATTTAAAAAGAAAAGAAAGGTTTGTCTGGCTTCTTTGAGTTGTCTTTTGGGCAGAAATCATTAGGAGAAAACCACGACAATGCTGTTTCCCAAAGTGGTTGGGACTCGGTGGCTGGTGAGTGATTGAGTTATTTGCTCCTGTGCCAAAACCCTGAGCTACCAAACTGCCGAATCAAGGCAACCACCTGCTTGCTCTCAGACCTTGCAATATTGCAGCCCTGTTCTTTTAGAGAATTTGGAACAGGGGGTCACGCTTCTGGCTTCTTTATTTCCTATCATAGTGCACTTCAAAGCACAAAGGTCAAAAGGAAAACCACTTAAAGGTCGCAAGATGTTATTTTATGAGATAACTCCTTGGTTGCAAAAAAACTGGGGCTTTTCTTTCTCTCATAGGGAGGGTTTGCAACTGTGCAGGTTTAAAATAAGGAAAACCAAATATGAGGGAACATGTGAAGGAGATTGTTCAATTATTTGTCCACATGTACTTGTCAGGCTTGTGACGTACATGCGTTTTCTGTGATGATAACTGTAATATCTTAGTATCGGTGTTCTTTGGTTTCAGGCTCTAGCTGTTATTTCATGGCCAGCATCCAAAGCCTTAATGTTAGTGCATCATACTGTGGTTTTATATAACTGATTGTGGCTGCAAAGTGGAAATTAGGTGAATATCCTTGGAGTAAAAACTGATTCATTTTGCTCTCAGATACCTGTTTATTGTAGGTTACATGTTAATGTAGAACCTGTTTGTCTGGTTTTATTTTTCATCTGGCTTCTCTCTCAATTTCTTGTTGTTCAACCTCTTACTCTTTTGATTTAGCAAAAATCACCATGGTTCGAATACTGCCTTTTGTGTAGGGTAATTATATCTCTGTCTGATGGACACAGCAGATTACTATTGCACTGAGGTGAGAGGCATATCGTGTAACAAATGTTCCAGTGCTCTGCTGTTGGGTGTTCTTGTTGTTCGGGCATTTTTTGTTAACAGAAATGAAGGCTATTTAAAACTTTATCTGCAAGTTAGTTTTCAGCTGGGAATAAATGTGATCTGCCCAGCTCTGACATTAGGATTTTGTTGATAACCACCAGCTTTTCCAGGCCTCTGAGAAACAGCTGTAATGCTTTCATTGTCCCAGGGGAAAGGAGATAAAATGGGACAACCTGTGGCTCTTTCCTCCTCCCCTCCTGCTTTTCACCCTTCTTCCCTCCACCCCAGTATCTCTCCACCTGAGGAGTTCACTTTAAAATCCAGGCCTCTCATGATAAGGCTTGGTTTAGCACCTTTACTGCCAAAGCACTGCACTTCTGAATGTTCTGTGTCATGGGTGGTGGGTATCCCATGTTAGAGGTTTGAATCGATGCCCGTGGGCTCCGGTAGCTGCTCACGTGCCAGAGTGCTCTGGGACTGAATTTTGTCCTGACTGCTTTTCAAGTCACTGTTTTCACTACCAGTGGGGAATGAGATTTTCTTACTCGTTGCTTGTGTTAGAAGTGAAGCAATCCTGTTTGGAGGAGAAAGGCAGAGGTTTATTTCATATATTAATATGAAGTAATCCAAGTCCAATCCCTAGAGAATCCGGAGTTTCTGTACAGGAAACAGAGAGAGTACGTACATGTGCAGCTCTCATGCTGTGGGTCTCAGGGTAGGTCTGTGCTCTCTGACCCTGGGAGCAGCCCAGTATGTGATCCTGGCACATCTGAGCTCATTCTGCAGGAGCTGGGATGGGCCTACAAGTGGCAGTTTGCCCTTTTGGCTGGGTTTCCTGGCCTGGCTTCCCAGCACGGGTGCAGTAGCTCACAAAAGCAGCAGCACTGTGTCCAGAACAAACCTGGAAGTCCACACACTGCTCTACTTGCTAGTTTAAGGTTTCCAGCTGTGTAATATATGTACATGATCCAAAAACTATACCTTCCACATAGCTTCCTATCCACTTTTCTTGTAGTTCTCTTCTAGTATTATACCAGAAACTTGGCAGGTCTTTACTCTCTCTCTCTGCAGGATATGGCCTATAATGACCTTGCAGTAGCTACATGGGGGGCAATTGCAAATTGCTGGAGAAATTCCACTAGTCCTTGTCATATGTTTATGCTGCCATTTCATCTTCATAAAACTCTTCTGGCCAGCTCCATTATATCCAATATCTACATACAGACAAAGATTTAAAAACCCGGTAAGGGTAGAACAGAGACAATCTGAGAATGGTCTTCTAATTTGTATGTGTCTGTGGTAACTAAATACAGGAAGCTGGAGACACAGAAGGCGATGATATTGCTCTGATGTTTGCATCTAATTAGTAGAGGCCAGCACAAAGCAACAAGCTCCCTTTGTAAGATTGGAGAATGGAGTTCATCAAATGTCTTATTATCCCATTGCAGATGGTACAGCTAGATCCTGAGATTGTTTTGTCTTAATTTGAAAGATAAAAAGAAAAACAAGTAAAATAAGTATGTGTTTTCAGGGCAAGGACTTGATTGTTTCTTATCATCAGTTGTTAGGAATTCCTGGTTAAGTACAGTTACTGTACCTGTCACAAAATGTGCAGCTAAGCTACCGCAGGAGTCAGGATCTGTAGTTGTAGGGTAAAATGAACTCAATTATGTTTTCCTTTTTAATAGACTGTTCTTAAGGTATCAGACCCTGTCTTCAGGCGAGTGATAACACAGGCTGATGTCACCAGGATCCCAAAGGAGAAGGAGTAGTCCTAAAAATCTCTTCTCGCTGATCCCTTCAGGAACAAGAGAAATAACTTCTTACCCTTTTTGGAAGAGTTTCTGAGCTACTGTTTTGCATTAGCCCTTAGTAAAGGATTAAGTTTAGCTAAGCCTTGAGAACTTGTTAGTGCTAAGCAGTTCATGATGTGCAGCAGTAATTGTTACTTCAGAACTTTAAACTGTTTTTTCTTAATGCCTCATTGGAAGAGTGTCTTAAAGAACTACTTGTTCTTTAAGAAGCACCAAAAAGCATACAGCAATATACTGGTTTGAGGGGAGATTAGAAGCTCTGAGTATTCTCAGAGTGGCTACAAAATTAATTGCAGAAATTGCCTGAGTATTTGTTCAGGCTATGCATACCAGACTTCCTGTTCTTGTATGTAAAAGTGGCTGAATTAAGTACACTTTCTGTGTAAAACTGTTGTCTCAATATGTATTATTTAAATACATTTTTTGCCCTCTCCATAAACACATTGGTGGGAGAATCCAAATCAAGTATGAAATAATATCTTGAAGTGTTGACAAAAATACTATTTAAGAATAGCACTGCCAGGTTGGGTCAAGGAGCCGTTTAATTCAGCACCTCAGCTCGGAGTGACGTTCAGTGGAGGAGGCATAATGGAGGGTACAGACATGGCAAGTCGTGGAGTGATGCTCTTTTTGAATGTATTCAGCCTCCAGCAGTTTGTGACTCAGAGGTTTCTGGAGCTGGTGACTTTGTATTTAATGGCTGTAGATGGCTAAATTTGTGGAAGGAGACCTCGGGTTCTTTTTGAGCCAGAGTGAGCTTTTTGCATCTATGACATTAAGTAACCGGGCAACAGAGCAGCTCTTTTTCCTTTTCAGTTTGCTACCTACTCGTTTTGCTGGATTCTCTCATAGTAATAGAAATGGGCATCATGGACTTCTGTTACTGATTGTTGTATAGCCTTCTCACAAACCTCAGCTATTTTTATTTCAGTTTGACCAGTTTTAGTGTTGTTCCACATATTATAGAAGCCATTCCATGATGCTACTTTGTGTTATCATCCTGTTTCTGAGCTGCGATGCCCTTTGGGTTCTGCTGTCTGTTTTTTTTTTTTCGAGAATAAGGAACCAGAACAGTAGAGGACATTCAACACAAATGTCTTACGAATGCATACAGTGGCATGTTAATGATTTCTGTATTGTTCTGAATTTCATTATTTTTCATTATAACTAATACTTAGCATATGATTGATTGCTGACTGCCTCTGAACACTGAGCCAGGTTTCTGTAGAAAAGAGGTGACCAGGTGTAGCTAAGTCAAATTCAAAGAATGTCAGCATCTCTTGCATTGTTTCATATTTATCAATCATTTCTGCATTCCAGAGCTTTTTCTATTTTACTTTGGTCTTTTGGGTATTATGGTGGACATGACAGATGAAGTAAAGTGGTGAGCAAGCCATCTTTGGAAGAACTAACTTCCCTTTTCATGTCAGCAGCAGATGGTGTTGCGAGATTAATGGCAGTTTCTGGTTTTATAAACTGGCCAGATTTATTCTCAGTCATTGCACGGGTAATGTCATGATTTAAATGATTTAAATCCCAGCTTTTCCTCTTCCTTCTCCTGTGTTGACCACTACAGGTTGGTTTGGCAAGGAATTTGCTGCTTGTTTTCACTGGGATTTTTTGTCCAAGATATGAGAAAGCCTTTCTGTTGCTCTGCTCAGTGTTCTGCTTAACCAAAATAATGCATATCTAAGTCTCGCATGTAGCAAAGAGTTAGATCTACAGTTCAGGGTTGTGTTACTTGGGTGGATTTACAGGCAGATATTTGGGAAACATTAGAGATCTGTACCAGATGTAATTTCTGGCCCTTAGAGCCCCCTTTGGTCAAGAAAGAATGATATTTTGTAGTAACCCTTCGGCAAAGTAGCAAAAGCAAAATATTTTGATTGATCTTGGAGCAGTGGTTTCTACCTCCTTTACAAGTTTCCTTGTTCTAGGGTGAATTTCATGTAGGGCAGATGAACTTTAGTACCTCCAAAAGAGGTCTTTGCTCACAGACACTAATTTTATGTTTGTCTGTTACTGTCTTGCATTATCTTTCTATTATAAATAAATAGGTCCAACTGGGCTAATGTTTATATTTTTGCTTTTTGTGAACACCTAAAGTACCTACAGGAGTTGTGCTCCTGTGCATTATAGAATGGCACTAGCTTAAACTGTAAATTGTCAATAATAAGAAATTAATTCCCTTCTCAGAAGGACCGTTTATAAAAATTACTGTTTTGGAAGCTCACTGGAAGAGGGAAAACTGAATCTTGTTTATATCTTTTTAAAACAAGCCCTGCTGTGCTTGTGTGAGGAAGGGAAGTGAGTCTGTGGCCTCATAGCAGCAACTAATGCTAGAAAAGCTGGATTTTGTTTCTTTTTTGCTGTTTTGTTTCTTTGGTAAATAAATGTCAACGTGAATGTATGTTGTGGATGCTTATGATGAAGTGAAACAATTTGTGATCTTTGTTCTGGAATTGACAGCACTTTGGTCATGGGGATCATGATTTTGTACTGCAAAGACTGCCCTATTTTAATACTCATATGGGGTTGGGGTTTCCCAGGTTTTCTGTGCATTTTTATTGCTGAAAATAAGTGATGTTTCAGGAATAAGCTTCAGCATTGCCAAGTCAAGATGACGTCTAACTGTTCAGGATTTTGTTGGTTGTGTTCCCTCCACCTGTCTCAGGCTTATTAACCACTGATTTGGCATTTCGTCTGTAGAAGAGGAGGAGCTACTATATATATGTAACAGCACAACCTGTGAAACCCCTAGTGCCTGCCTTAAGTGTGGGAATTCATTTTAGAGGTCTCGTCTCTAAAGCAAAGTAGTACTTGGACTGTGTCAAAATATTAGTTAACTAACAAAGCCCCTTTACGCCAAATCAGCATTTGTTCTATTTAAGATTAGTCAGCTGCCTTCAGAAGTGTTCTTGTTATAAAAAAAAAAGATAGAGATAAGTCTCTGCCTTCACCAGAAAACAGCATCCTGTAAATCTAGTGGCCATTTGGCGGTGCTATCTGGGTTTTTCTGTTTTCTAAAAATATTGGGATTCAGAACATGTACCCATGCTGTCCTGGATGTTTGTGAGCTGTCAAGAGGAGGATACCTGTTCAGAAAGTGTCTTGGGAAAACTCTATAAGGATGTAGAAGAGTGCTAAAGATAAGGTCCTGATACAGATTCTGATGTTGAAGAATGTGAGACCATGGTACATGCAGATAACAAACTACATATGGATATGGCATTCTGAAAATCTGTAGGTATGCTGAGATGATTTAGCTCTCATTCTGTTATCCTGCATGAAGTTCATGTGGAAACTGTTCAGAAATAATCATTTCTCATGCCAGAGTTCCTCATGGATCTACAGTTACGTTTTTACAGACTTCTGTAGCATCTTGTATCCACACTGTCTTATATACCCGGATACCACATCAAAAGTTTAAACCTTTGAGGGTGGGTGAAGGTTCGAGACACAGGATGTAGGCAGAAATCTTTTTGTAATACTCAGTATAAAAGGTGGGCTTATTCATTCTGATCAAACATTATCTAGTTTAAATTTCTGAAACATGGAACCTTTCCTTAATAAGCCAGTAACTTAAAATTTAAGAGATCATCTAAATGTAAATGCAGAAATTCAGTAAAACAGCTGAAAGAAACTAATCTCCACATTTTTAAGAAAGACCGAGGATTGGGAAGTGTTCCAGAACTCACATTTTACTGAATCTGTGAGTGATTGAATCTGTTTCTCTTCAACTCTTTACTCCGAAAGAAGAGTTGTGTCCTTGTTACTAAAATATCATGTTATGTCTGAAATACTTGTTATATAGTGTTTGGGTAAAGGAAGACTGCTGATTTGAGTAGACAGATTTGCCTTTAAATGAAATTGTCTCATCTGCTAGAGACTTGCTAATGAGGGAACCAAAGCCAGAAAAAAAAGAATTGAAATGGAACCAGGAGTTTACTGCTTGATTTGAAGGACAAATCTGAACTTCTGTCTTGTTTTAAGATCCATAACCTATGTTATGAATCCCTGTCTAAACTTAAATTAATTTTATTGTCTTTTGTTTGCTTTCCCTCCTGGAGAGGAGGGTCCTGCATGGTGATATTCAACCTGCTGTCCACAAACTACTTTAGATGAGTTTGTGGGACAAAACAGAGGTAACAGACTTACTGTCCTAAAACTTATTATGTGGTTTCAAACAGCCTCAGCCAGCACAGAAGAGTTTTCAGACCTGCAGTGATTTTCTTCAGCATTTTTTGACCTTATTTTATAGCTTTACCATCTAAGCACATTGAGGAAAAAAAAATCCTGGTTTTGGCAGGAAGATGAAAATATATTGTCTTCTACAAACATAATTTTTCACCTTGCCAGATTTGACCCCTTTTTAGTGATAGAAGAAATTAAGTAAGTGGTTAGTAATAGAATAAAGCGAAAGATAACTTGAGGAAATACATTTAATGTAATTGCTCTCAAAATTGAGTTGGGAAGATTTTAGTTAAATCTCTAGTTTGTTATAAAACAAATAGAAATCTGAAAAACTTAAACAAATTTAGGATAGAGTTTGTTTGCTTTTCTGTTTTGATGTAGACATTTCATGTCCTCTTCCCCCTCAGAAGTCTTTACCTCACTGTATATTTTATGAGGTTGTTGCAGATTTAATTGTGCAGATATGGATGCAATGGCCTTTTGGGAGCTGCAGTCTTTTGAATGCTCTGTTGAAGTGTCCTCTTCTGTTTTACTGAAGATGGATTATAAAACTTTGCCAGTTCATTGCTTCTTTCTTTATGTTTTCTCATCCTTCTCCATTTTGTAGTAATAATTCCACATTTTCCCTTCACCTTGTGAGGTTCTGGTTTACTCTTTACTCTTCTGCCTGAAACGTTCTCTCTGTAGGCAGTGGTTTGCCAAGTATGTAATTGCACAGCATTCTTCCATTACACAGTGAGCAGAATATAACAAGTGAAAAAAATTTTAGTTTTATTCTTAATGTATTCAGTTACTTGCCATTTACTATCTAAATATACTCCCCCACGTCCCAGAAGGTGGGAGCTATTTGGATAAACATAGGGCCTCTCAGGCCCTTTGGGATAAACAGATTTACTGTAATGTGTGAATTATAATCTTTAAAAAAAAATTAAAAACCACTTAGACAGTCAGAGTTGTGAGGATACTGTATTTTTATAGACAGAATCACTTAGAATGAGCACTGGCCATTTCTTAAGAGACTTAAGTTGCCACACTTTTTATTTGAAGCAATAGTACATCCTGAGTTTGCATTGCTTTTGATCAGCTGTAGTTGTAGTTTCAGGGTTTGAAGTGATTTGAGTTAATGAGATTTTTGTCGTCAGTCACAGAGTGACAAGCAGCCATTTCTCTGTCTGGAATGATGGGCATCACTCTTTGGGGCAGTAGCTGCATCCCGGGGTTCCTTTGGCTTAAGACTGAATGTTGATTTGTCTTTTGTCATACGAAATTCCTGAGTTGATCACAAAACAAGAGCTTTTCTAAGAACGTAATTGTTATGGCGTTTTTTTGAGGAAGGAAGGCAAGGGATCGATGTCCTGTTACTTCGGTTTTTTGGTTTTTGGGTTATAGTGTTGTTAGTCATTGGGGAATTGAAGTGGAAAAATATTACAAAAATAATCTGGTCTGTTCTGTTCCTGCCTTCTTCTCCAGGCAAACCAACCACCTCTCCTGAACGTCTGAAAGGAATGAAGTTTTTTTTACAACCATTTCCTTAGTTCTCTGTCTGTGCTGATAGACAGGCAAGACAAGACAAAATGTTTTCACTTTTATTTTCGTTAAGCAAGTCCATGAGAGATAATAGGAGTTTTAGTTGACAAAGCACAGCACAAGTGGATACCAGGAACAGAAAAATAATGTGGGTTTAGTCAGCAAGCAATCTTAGCTTTTTCCATAGTAAATCTTTTTGCGGAGGAAAGAAACAGGTTTGACTAAGTTTGTGTGTTCTAACTTTGATTCAAAATACATTTTAAATGCATATATTCTGTTTAGGGGCCTTGATTATTTTGGTTTAGTTTCTTCATAGTGTGAGTAGCTTGGTTTTTATCCTGGCCTGCAATTTGGACCTTCAGCGGTCTGTGTTTGTAGCAGGGCCTTCTGTTATAGTGAAAGTGGAAGTTCTTTGGTACAGAGCGAAACTGAGTTGAAAATGAAAACAGAAAGGGAAATACCAGATATCTGCAGCTTAAGCTGTTCAGTATGTACTTCCTAGTTATGTTACACAGAAAAGAGCATTTACTGTCTTCACTTGTCTTAATAGTTCATACTTTTTATCAAATATTAAATTCTTGTGATGTATTCTTCACCAATTCTCAACATTGTTCTTTGTATGATCCCTTTGTGACAATTAACAGGGCAAGGTTTTTTAATGGTTTCTGTAGCTTTTCAAGTTTATATAGTGAAGTAGTAGCTCTTTGATGCTCAAGGTAATTTGCAATAATTTTGAAGGGTTATAATTCCTTGCATATGTGTACATATGAGCATATACACACAAAATAGCTGAACTACACACAAAGTACCATTGAGTACTTTTAAAAGGGATAAAGTAATCTCAATCTGACACCACCTAATAAGCCTTCTAGGTGTTACAAAAAAAATTACCTTTGTCCCTTGTTTACTAAACATTCATCATGTTGTTTTCATAGCAGGGTCTACAAACAAACCTAAAGCTCTCAGTACAGTAAAAACGCTCTCCTTAAATGTGTTTGGTTTTGGTCATTTTAAGATACTTTTAAGCTTTGAAATGACCTATTATTCATGGTGTGTTCTTGTCTCATCATATTTGTTAGGTAGATCAGAACTAAATGGAAGTTGGTTGGATTCTTTTGAGCAAGTGTAGCCAAAGTTAATTAAATACTAGTGTTTTCTATGGCCAAGGCACTTCTTTGGGGTGGTAGAATGTTGACAGCAGTGTTGTAAATTCTTGTCAATCTGCCTGTCACTCATTGCTTGTGAAAGTGCTGAGGGAAATGACAAACAAATCTGTCATATGTTAAGGGAAGAGGAAAGGCATGTTAAATTTTGTTTTATTTTTCAGTCCTTCTCAGCCTGTTGCAGCTGCTGGCCCAGATGAGGTTTTGTGGATGCTGCTTCTCTTCAAGGCATAATTTTTTAAAGGAAAACTCAGTTGCTGTAAAGGAATTACTCAATTTTCACACTCCACATCCTCCTGGACAAAATAAACTTCAAATCCCTCTAGCTGCCTTTCCAAGCAATTGTTTCATTACTCCAGAAAGTCAGGAATTTCCGTGTTTGTCATACTGAGTAGTGCAGAGCCTGTGGAATGACCTGTGCATTCAGTGTTAGGACTGGTCTGTGTGGGAGTCATCACCTCCTCACCTTAGCCTTGCCTCATGTATGTAAATTCTCTGCAGTCTTGTGTTTTGAAAGGGGGAAAAAACCCTCAAATTCTTTAAAGTAGAAAAGTAATCTGATCCCAAGGTGTTTTCTTCTTATGTTTAGCATAACTGGTTTAAAGTTTGGGGCTAAGGTGATGGCTAGGGTGACTGAGGTGGGAGTTCCCTCAGGCTGCAGAGCTTCCCTATAATTAAGGAAGGAGAGGTGGAGGAAATTCTGCAATTAAGTGGTTTTAATTCCGACAAAACTGCAGTAAAAGTTATTGGGATGGGGCATATGCAGGGCCGTCCAGATTTCCTTAGCAGTGACAGAACCAGAGAGTGTTCTGTGCTCCTGTGCAGCACAGGAAGCCTGTTGACATTAATGGGTAGGAGATCTAGTGAGATCCTACTAATTACAAGTGAGAAAAATTTCAAGAAATAAAAAGTTATGAAAAAGACACAAGGAGCCAAAATTTGAGGTGAAGGTATTTTAAAATAGTTTGATTTTGTGTGATCTTCCCTTGCTTTACAGTTGGGCTCTAAACCAGGAGTCTTCTATTTTAATTTGTTTGCTTCGATATCATCACAGGAAGAATTGGTCAGGTCTTGCAGGAGGAGGTGTTCCCTGCCTTCTGGTGCATTCACACAGCCCACCAGGACTGTGCTTCCAGTCCTGCCTCTCCATCTTCCACAGGTGCAGTCATATGCCCTGTGCTGTCTGACCACATATTGTTAGGAGTTCACACTTCCCTAAAGAACAATTTCTGTTTTCTTGTGGAGGAAAAAGAAACTGCAAGCCAAATTACTTTTTTTCCATACCACTTTGTAACTTGACAGTGATCTCCTATTCTTTAAAAATGCAGAGACTACAAGCGTCTCATAAAGAAGCTCCAGCCCTCATTGTATGAGAAGATAAATGCCATCAGGGGACTGCGTGGCAAATTTGTTTCAAAATTATTTCTTTCTCCCCTTCCATTAATAATTTAAAAACACCTACCTGGATACTGAAGTAAAATCTGTACATTTTGGTTTGCAAAAATGTTTCTGAGAGAAAGTATTGAAGAAATTGTTGATGTCCTACAGCTGCATGTCCAAAGTACATGCCAGGAATTGCACCTCATTGTTTACTGTTGAGGTACCTATTGAATACATCAGAGCGATTCCCAGAATGAGAAAATCAAACTAAACCAGAATGGTGTGGGAAAGTAAGATGGAAGTGAGCAAGTTCATGGCGATATTTTCTATAGGTTTTTAAGGAACCTCATATGAGGGCTCTTAAAAAATCATGGATACAGAATGCTGTGCTGTATTTTGCCATTCTTTTATAGTATGAACATTTTTCAATAGAAGAAAACATAAATACACCAAGTCTGGCATAGATAAACCTTGCAGGTTTTGTCAGAGCCTGTCATTTTCAAGTTTTTTATCATGATCCAGTATAGTAAAAGAATTCTGAGCATTTTTTAAATTTTGTGAAGCACTTGTAGACACATTGGAATGCGATATTCACTCCTGTACTGCCACCCCTTTTAGATTATGCTACAGTAAGAAGCACTCCTTAGAGCCTTTTCATTATTCCAGCCAGCTCCCTCAGACTGGAGTCATAAATCTTTGTAGCTTAGTTGCACTTTCTGTAGAATACAGGGAGTCATAAATTAAAAATGAGTTTCAGAATTCTGAGTAACTTTCGCATTTCTGAAAAGTTGACTCATTGAAAAAAATTTCATCCTACCTCTTCAGTCTAAATGCTGAAGCTGGTTTGTGTGTGTAAGGATTAATGTCTTTCCAGACCTGCCGCTGACATACGGACCTCCTGATTTTTAGCTTTTAAGCATAACTTTTCACATCATGGTTGACTGCTAGAAGGAGCATTTGATTTTTCACATCTGCTTGGAATCTTCTAGGTCTGTTCAGAGTGCTGGACTTGAGGCAAGCTCGCAGGAGGGTTTTTCTGCCAAAGAATTCTTAGAGAGCCAAAAACCTTGAGACGTGTGAACATAGCTCGAGCTGGAGTCACATGAACCGAGTCTGAATTAATCAGAAAAGCTGAATCACTGGATGAGTAATTGTCCCTAGCAATCAGATGACATGGCTTCATGTATGTTTACCAAGCAGAGCTTTAAAAGCTTTGAGGAAAGGATTTCTGAGTACGCTAAGTTTTAGGGGTTTTGACTGGATGTACCTCTATGTTTGAGTTGCAGATAAATCTGTAGTTGCATCACATAAAAGATTTTCGTTTGTGTTTGGAAAATAATGTTTTATTACTTACGGTACTATTTTCTGAATTTGAAAATCTGTAAAATGTGAAGTGATCTACTCTGATTCAGTGTAATGCTCCAAGTACTTGTTCCTAAATTCTAGATTTCTGCTTTCTTAACGGTCTTCTTTCTTTCCTCTTGCCACTTTTAATTAATTTTAAAACATAATTTTGCTCCAGTGCTAACATTAAATCCAGGGAAAACCTAAAGCCCCAGTCTGCCTTCTGAATGGTGAGCTGGTACTACACAAGATGAATAATACATGCTGCATATAAATTTAGTACTAGAAAATTTAAAAGGAGATTCAAAATATGTGATTTTATAAAATATGTGATATGTCTGTAATGAGACAGCTTTTGTGCTTTTCTACAGAGTTAGTGCTTACCTAGATAAAGGTGTGCTCTATTTATATCAAATAGAACAGATGAAGCCAAAAAGACAAAATGCAGCTAACTCTGTGAAATGGTTTTAGTTGGTGAATAGATGTCTGTGTTGCTGATCTTTGTTATGACATAGTAAAAATGTGTTTGTCATAGGAGAACACAAAACTCCCTTGTAGCTACATCTATGCCTTGAAGTGGAAATAGTTCCGTAATTGTTTTCCAATATCTAAAATAGCTTTAGAGCATCAACAGAGCACTCACAAACTTTTACTGCTAGAACTGGAACAGAAAAAATCTCACAAAAGAATGTGGGGAATGGTTCATGTTACAAGTTCTCCGTATGTGAAAAAACAGCTGAAAGCTGGAGGGTTTGGGGTTTTAAAACTGGTTATTTATGTAGTTTCCAGTCAGACATAAAGACAGTATTTCAGTCTGTTCTAGTCCGGGGGTCTTGTTTGGTTTTGGGTTTTTGAGGTTTTTTTAAAATCTAAGAGTATGTTTGTGTGTATAGCACTTAACTTGATTAATAATATTCAATACAGAGGGAAGTTGACTCTTCCACATCTACATCCAGTGCTCAGATAATGTATTTAAAATCAAAGTAAGCCTTTCTGTTGGTCTCTCCGGAGTTATTCGAAAAGATAAAGGCAAACCACAGCTTACTTGCCAATATTTCTAATTAAAAACAAAACCATAACTGGAATGTGGATTTTTTTCACTGTTAGAGAACAAAAGTTATAACTTAAAGTTTTTATTACACATGAAATGCAATTATTTTATACTAGCAAACATGACAGCACTTTATTCATATGAACTATTTCTTATTTTCCTCCGTTACCACAGTCTTTTTTCACATATAGTGAGAGTGTTTAACAGAATATGAACTGTGGTTTGGCTTTTTTCGTTCTATTATGTAATCTTGGTGCATGTCTGAAGAAAGATGATGATCAGTTTGGCTTTTTCTTTTGTTTCTTTTTATCTTTTAAGGCTCCTGCTAAGAGAGATCCAACTCAAAGTACCATCAAAGAGGAAAAAGTCCATCTGTTGAAGTATAATGTAGGAGATCTAGTCTGGTCAAAAGTGTCTGGTTTCCCATGGTGGCCATGTATGGTTTCTGCTGATCCTGTTCTCCATGCCTACACTAAACTAAAAGGTATGTCAGTGATGCTACAAACATTCAAGTTTTTTCATGTATACATAATGGTTGCTTTGGAAAAATTCTGTTCCTCATCTATTTAGTTGATGAGCAACTTGTTGTCAACAGGAATGTTAAGATCATGTAAATGCTATTCTTGGGCGCATAGCAGTGTGTCTTTTAACTCATGGTTCTCTGACAGATACCAGAATTGTGATCTGTAAAACTGTGTGGAGTCTTGTTAAAAAAAAAAAACAAACCTGATGGTGTTTTCTATTGTTTTTGAGGAGATGCTTGAAGAATTGATACAGGCTAAAAATTTTATTAAAGCTGATGGGAATTAAATATTCCTGATGATTATGGTTTACTAAAAGCAGTCCGTAATTCAGGCAGCTAAATTTTCTCAGATTCATAGAGTCAATACTGTTATCTGCAGATGATACTGTTTGGTTTTAAATGCAGGAACTACCAAGTGTTAATGAAATTTTTAGGTATGAACCTGTACAATTTCTTAATCTCATTTGCAGCTTTGTTCTCTGTTCTGATACCTGACACTTTTGAGGCTTAGTAGCAGTAAATATTTAGAGTACACATTAAGAAGGAGTTTGAAGGGCTGAAGGTAGTAAAGCATTGGAGTGGATTGCCCAGAGAAATGGTCTGATCTCATTCATAGGAGGTTTTTAAGAACAAATTAAATTAATATCTTTAGGATTATAGCTACATTCAACATTGGTAGTAAACTAAATGGCTTCTTGAGAACCGTGTCAATTATTCATAATACAATTGATGGAATGGTTATTATATCCTCAGTCAAATTTTCCTTGTAGCAGTCTTTCAGAGTTTGGATCAGGCAGTCCCTGTCATTTTTAGTCTTTGGGTTATTAGGTCTATTATGACATAAGGAGCTGGATTTTGACAGTAGTAGAGCTGTTTATTTGTTCCTAACAATTACTCTCTTCCTTGAAAGGAGCAAGGTTTATGGTTCATTATCTAGAATATCCGTGGTAGCTCTTTGTCAGAAACTATAGAAACAGAAAAACCCAGTACCAAATGTCTGAATGCAACCTGTGGAGCACGAACAGAAAGAAGGGCCCATGTACTTTGTAGTGTTAATTCCCCTCTCTTTGAAGTAATGTGGATGATGGTTATTTCTCATATTTGCTCTGGAGCTGGCTTGGGCCTGCCTTTTCTTTAAAGAGTTTAGTCTGGGTCTGAGCAGCCATCCTCACTGCTAAATGCCACTCTGATGTATGTATTTCCATCAGTAGGTATTTCCAGTCTTACCTCCACCTACTGTTTATTGTTGAGGCACTATCAAAAGTCTCTTCTAGCAGACAGAAAAGTTCTTTTATTATGGAGTTGTAGAAATACTGAGCTTTGTCTGTATTTTTCATTTCTAGGCTTAGGATCAAGTGTTTATAAGCAGTCTGAATTTCTGGATGTTGATACTTGATTTGATCATTCTAGCTGATTAGGCTTGATAAAAATTAATAACTTTCAACTTGTGGGAAGTATATTTTTGTATAAGAAAGCCTGTACTGAGTCAGACTAAAGCTCAATCTCACTGAATATCCTTTCTCTTGCTGTAGTCAACCACAGATGCTCAAACACAGAGAAGCACCAGGGAAGTGGTGGGGTCCCAGAACACTCTCCCGACTAGTTGCCACCAACTAGTTGTTTCAGGATTCTGTGGGCCAAAAATTATGTTTCCCTATGTAACAACTGTTAATGAATGCCATTATTTTATCCAGGAACATTGGTACAAATTCAACTCTCAGAGGATACCTGAAGATTCCCCGCTAGGTTTAGCGACTCTAGTGGTAGGCACTATTATTTAGTCTCCTTAATTAGGCAGTTACAGCTGTCTAGCATTACATTGCAAAGGGAACACAGTGTCTGTCTGCTTGGCAATGGGCTGCTGGCAGATCTTTACAGCTGGTTGTAAATGTAGTCTGTGGCATCCTGGTAAAATACAAACATTACCCCTTATTTCATCATGGACAGATTAAGTCATCAGATCTCTGTAGTCCCTACTTAAACAACATTTTCTTGATGAGGACAAAGTAATTACTGTGCAAGAGAATTGTTTCTGACCATGCAACACTGGAACAGATATTAGACTAGTGATTGGATGTGTGATATTTACAATCCCAGGACTTTCCTTACGCCATTCTTCTAGATTCTCATATCTGATCTCAGATGGGTCATTGTTGTTCTTTTAGTTCTCATATATGTTTTTTTATATATATGTATGTTTTTAATTGTTATAAAACATTACATATATATCTCAAAGTTTTTGTCCATACTATTAATTTTTGATTTCATATTACCCTTCCAGATGCCACATTTTACAGTAAGATTAAGCTCCTCTTAAAATAATCGTTGGCTGAATCACCAAGAAAAGAAAGTTCTTTCTAAGTCTAGAAACCCCAGTAACAGTGCAAGAAGCAATCAGCTAGGTGTATATGCTGATTAAGCCTGAAGACTTGCAGCGTGTGAATAACCTAGAGGAATCTAGATCTAGTTTGAAGACACAGAGAATCGTGGCTGTTACTTGTTCCTACTGGGTGTCCATCCTTACCTGAGTTCCTCTGGTGTCCAGTTTACGTGTTGGACTTACTGATGTGGTGACACTGGAGGAACCACAGATACTGTAAGGAGCATAATTGATCTAGCAGGATTAAATTTGCAAACACAGAACTGCAGGTCATCACAGTTAAAACCTTTTCTATTTTTAAACAAGACCTTAATTTGAACACTTAGACTGCAAATGTACAAGTTCTAATGAACAAGGTGTTAGAGGGCATCTTAAGTCTGATCTCTTACCTCTTCCTTTTAGAAATTCATTGTTAATTATAAACACTTGGATGAATTTTAAATGTGGTGTCTTCCCAGTCTCTGTAGAATAGCTTTGGAAGGGGAAAGTTGTATGCCTGTATTGTACCACAGTGAGACAAAAATCCTCTAGTTTTTCTAGGGGAAAAAAAAAAGGGAATATTTTTATTTTTAGAAGAATAAATGTTTCTTATTTAGGTTTCAAAATTGTTCTCTTATCCTTCCACTCTCCCTTCTGCCAGCCAAATCCTTTATTGATTTCTTTGATTCCTGAAAATCTTGATTACCATGAAGTTGTGATTGCAAGGGTTAAAACTAGCTGAAGTACGTGTCTCTGTTTAAGAATACTAAAAGATAAAGTTTAGGAGACTCAGGGAGGAGGCTGGGTGCACAAGCTCTCCAAGCTGTGGAACTTTCTCAGTGTTCATTGAGAAATGAATGCTCAGTGCATTTTCAGAAACACTCAGACCTACATGTAAGTTAATATATGTGAGAACTGACAGGTGATTGTAACCTCAAGTTAATTTAGCCAGGCATGTTCTTGCTGGGAATTAAACTATTGGGCTTTTGGGTCAGACTTCATACATTATATCTCAGAGACTTTCAGTCTGGTTAAGTGGGTTTTTGAAAGGTTATCCAGTTTTACCATGCTTTTGTTATGGCAACTGTAGCAGCTTACAGACTTCAAGTCTGAAAGTGCAGAGAACTACCAGAGTTGTATCTTTAATACACGTGTTTTTAATTTTCAGGACAGAAAAAGAGTTTTCGTCAATATCACGTTCAGTTTTTTGGAGATGCCCCAGAGCGAGCCTGGATATTTGAGAAGAGCCTGGTGCCTTTCAAAGAAAAAGACCAGTTTGAACAATTATGCCAAGAGAGTGCAAGACAAGCCCTCACTAAAGCAGAGAAAATAAAGGTAAGAGGTTACCAAACCAGGCAAGATTTGCAGCTTTTTATTTTAGCATTACAGGTATCTACAAGTATAGCAGATATAAATAGATATTATAGAAAGCTTAAAGACAGCTTGTTTTACAGGAGCTTGCAGTCTTACATTTCATTTACAGATGCAAAGGATGGGGTGATTTACCACTGTTTGTTACTCAGAAAAATTAGTACTCTTCTGCTTTGTCATGGATTTATGCACAGTATCAGTACTATCAAATACAGCTCCATTTGAATTCTGAATTACAGATCGGTGTGACACTTACTTTCTTGGAGTTGTTTTGTGTTAATGTCGGTGTTTTGAAATGAAAAGTGGGCAGATTCCTCACACTGTTGTCTCCTCTTGCAGATGCTAAAACCTGTGTCAGGGAAGCTGCGGCCACAGTGGGAGATGGGTGTGAAGCAAGCCAGTGAAGCAGTGGGCATGACAGTGGAGGAACGCAAGGCCAAGTACACCTTCATCTATATCAGGGACAGACCTCAGCTTAATCCTCGAGTGGCAAAGGAGGTTGGCATTGCTGTGGAACCCTTGGAGGAGATGGATGAGTCGTCCTACTCAAATGAAGAAACCACTCCAAATCTGAAATCCATGAAGGAGTCTGGCATTCCTAGCAAGAGGAGGAGAAGGACATCAAAACTGTCTGCTGCTGATGATATGCAAGAGAGCAGTCAGTTGGAGGATAAGAATACTACTCCTCAAAAGTCATCTGAACAGGCAGAATCCAAAAGAGGGATAGGCTCCCCTCTCAATAGAAAGAAAACTCCAGCATCTACTCCACGAAGCAGAAAGGGCGATGCAGTATCTCAGTTTTTGGTCTTTTGTCAGAAGCACAGAGATGAGGTTAGTCTCTTTTAGCTGTTATTGTTGTTGATTGCCTCTTCTCATTTCTGTACTTTGAAGAAACTTCTTTATTTTATTAAACAAAACTTAGTTATTACTGCACAATCCATATTATTCTGGGTTTGACAAGGTATGCCTGCATCAAATCTTATTCTGGACAGAAATAAAGAAGGGAATGTAAGTGAGCAATACAAACAAGATGGTGATGCTGCCTTTGTACTTCAAGCACAAGTTGTGTTAGTATCTTCCCACATAAACTAACAGTCCTTTGTATTAGCCGTATTTTGTCTTTAATGTATGTACAGTATAATAGATATGCATACATACATGCTCAGGCAAATATAACAAATATTATGCTGTTTATGGCAATCTGCTTGTAGATAGCTTTTACATTCTTTCTGAGGACATGGCTCAATTCATTCTGGGTGTTCCATTATCTTTGAACACCTCAAAACCTCCTTTGCTTATCTAGAAAGTTTTGCTGAGCTTCTGTGAAAGCTGCAGATACCTCTAACTGATCATCAGGGCAGAAGAACCTGACTTCCCTTTGTCTTGATTGGAATTTGGCTGGCAAAGTGAGGAAATACCAATTTAAATATTTATGCTGTTTGCCTTTCATGTTGCTTTTAAAATGGCAGGTTTTAGCCATTGGTGGAAGGTGGAGATTGTACCCAGTCTAGTATTTGGAGTGTCCCCTTCCATTAGGCTTATCTGGTTCAACTTGCATAGCTTTCACCAGGAGATTGTTTTGTTGGGTTGCAGATGTTCTGATGTTTTAGAAAGAGTGATAATGTTGGCTAAAAAACAAACGTGGTTTTGAGCTACTTGTATTGGTGGCATTGGAGAATTTAGTGTACAGCTGTCTTAGTGTTTGCATGTAGAAGCTTAGAAGAGAGGAAAATTACAGACCCAGAAGAAGCTCTCTGTCCTCAGTCTTGGGAAGGGGTGGAAGTGAAAGGGATGACTGAAGACCTCTCTTTGTGGCCTCTAGTAATATCAAGCTCTTAAAAGTAGAGCCACTTCTGCTGTATCTTGCTTGGAGTCTGGCTCTGTGTGGTAGTAGGATTCATACATCAGTTTGATTTTATTATTATTTAACTGCTGGAGAGTGTTTTTAATGATTTAAGCAGCACACTTCCCACATCCCTGAGGGAGGTGTGGAAAGCTTGGAGCGCTTTTGTGGTTGTAGTGACGCGTTAAGTATTTTGTGCTGTTACCAAAGGAGTAAAGATGTAATTTGTACTATTGGCATTCTTATGTGCTTCCCCTGTGAAAAACAGAAGCCTAGTAAGCATTGGAAGGAAGCGTCTTAATTGGAGATAAAGGTATGATTCAAATGAGAGGCAGACAGCTACACTGTTCACATTAATCAATTTGGGCCTTGAGTTTGTTGTGAGGAAAATTAAGGAATAATTTCACTAATAGGGAGACTTTGGAGAAGACTACTGAGCATTTTCCTTGCAGGCCTTATTTGCAAGGGTCCCTTCACCATTAAGAAGTATGGGTGTCTTTTCCTTGTCATTTCACAGTACTCCTAGTAAGCTGAAAGTTATTTTTATTCTTATTTTGTTGAGACTGGAGGTAGTGTTAATGTGTGTCTCATTTGTCTGAGTAAATCTAGTTATTTCTTGGAGAACTAAATAGTTCTGTGTCCTCATTGAGCACAATGACCTGTACATTTGTGACAACTAATTTCATTTCCTGAGGAAGTGGGATTTGTGGGAGGGGGTATCTCGTGGGTTTATGTTCCTCCCTTTCAATAATGTGAATCCAGTTGTTGGATTTTAATCAGACTTTGAGTAGAGGCTACCAAAGGTACTCCTCAAGCCTTATGCAATGGATTATGCCAGATAGAAGCAAGACAATTCTTAGTACTCTACTAGGAGAAGAATTAAAGCATGGATTTCCCTAGTAGACACTAATTCCAATGGAAGGAAAGTACTGCAGCTATATTAACACCTGGAAAAGCATCAGTCTCACTTGCATCCTGTTTGATAACAGGAAATGCAGTTTTAAGACCCTAAATTCTAAGTAATTAGGTTTAATCATTTCACCTTGTCAGCTAGATTGTATTTCTGTTCTGTTCTGTTGAATGGTGTTACTCTTTGAACAATTGGCTTTCTTGACCTCGTTTTTATTTTGCTCTGTGTTTTTGGGGTATCAGTTGCATCACTCAGATAGGATTTTGGAGAATGCTGGGTAATGAGGTGAGAAGCATTGTTTTTAAAGCTACTGTTTCATTTCTGTACAGGTGTAGAGTTCTTTGACTTCTATGATTAATTAAATATGATTTTCCTTAAGTAGAAGTAGGGGTATACTGAAGGAGTTTGGGAGGATTTTTCTTTCTTTTTAATACTGGAATTTTTTGTGTGTGTTGAATAAACTTCTGGAAACTGTTATAAACTCCATGTTGATGGATATTATGTGTCCTGCTTATAACATTAAAAAAGATGCACAGCTTGTGAGTTCCTAGTGTTCATATGCGTAATACAAAAATGATGAATCAGTACAGGAAAATGTTGCATCAGATGCTAACTTGTGTAAATCTCTCTGCTGAGATAGATGTACTGAGTTCTATGATTAATGAGTTTTGCTGTGAATTTATGGATTTCTTTCTAGGCAGGTGTATATTCCAGTATTGCTTGCCTGTCATTTGTAGATATATATTTAAACTTCTTTGGGAAACAATACACATTTTTTTGAATGACCACAAGACAGGATTTATACTTATTCCACTTACTCCATTTTTTGAATGTTAAAAGGCAACTAGATAGTTCCAAAATTAGTCTTAATACTTCTGAATAAGCTAGTGGATTTTTTTTTAAGACACAGAGAAGTGGTTATTCAAAGCAAAACTGGATACAAAAGGTTTTATTCTAGTTCTGTCTACAGCAGAAATATTAGATAACTTGTTTGTATCCAGTTTTCCAAAGTGATGGAAGTATGTACACCATTCTTTCCAATGGTCACCTTTTTTTTAATTGAACCCTATTTCTGCATGTATAGGTGGTTGCTGAACATCCAGATGCTTCAAGTGAGGAGATTGAAGAGCTGCTCGAATCGCAGTGGAACATGCTTAGTGAAAAACAGAAAGCTCGCTATAACACAAAGTTTGCCATAGTGACCTCTCCCAAATCTGAAGAAGACTCTGGTAAACGTAAAACTGTGCTAGTGTACTCTAACTAAATTTGATATACATAGTGGCATTAAACTAAGCACATATTTGAGACCCTGTAGGGAAAACAGCTTTCACTGTTTTCCAGTTTTAATTCTTGGTGTTTGTGCCAATAGCAAAGGAATGCCAATGGTTACAATAAACGCAACCCATGAAGTCTACATTTCTTGCTCATTGTTCTGAAAAGTTGTTATATGTAAACCTTCTGCTGTTTAGACATTGCTGATTTCTCATTCTTCTTCTGCCCATAAGCAGCTGCCATTGCATCCACTGCTTGTTACAAAGTGGATGGTGGGAAGGGAAGATGAAGTGTTACTGCTAGTAAATTTGAGACGTTGTTTTTATAGAACAGTTAGAAATGGTTTAAAATATTTAATCAGTGCTACACCTTTTCTTCATATATACCTAAAGTGTATTGCTTCACATCATCATCAACTCAGGAAGAACTATTCCAAACTTTATTCTGAAACCTTCATCCATTTGGCATTTTGTTGTGCTACTCAAAGTTTTTAGGACTTTGTACAAGATTGCAAGTACTTTCTTTTTTTTTCTCCTTTTATTTTTTGTTGCTGTTTTCTGGTGTTTGCTTTTGATGAACAGTCTTGATTGTTTTACAAAATATTTGAGGGGGTTTGGAGTCACTTACTTGAGAAAGGAGGAGGAAGATAGTTTGCCATTTGCATGAACTTTATCAAATTTAACTAGCTATCATTTTTCAAATTTAAATAGCTTTACAGCACTGTAAGAAGACTTACTATGGAAGTATTAGAAGCCAACAGGTGCTGCTTTGGGCAATGACAAGAATGAGAGGGAGTGTTTGAAAGTTTGTGAGACTTGAAAAAACTTGTATAAAAAATGGCAGTCAGTTTTGTTAACTATCTGTGTGTGTGTGTGAAATAACATCATTTTGTGGAAAATTGAAAAGTTTTTAACTTTAAATTTTAAGTGTTAAATATTTGGATATCAGTTTAAAAAAAAAACACATTCTGTATCTCTCAAGGTTCATCATTGAAGAATATTGGAGAGGCCAAACGTAAAGTGTTTCAAGACTCACCTAAAAGGAGATCAAGATCCAGAAGTAATTGAAATTTGTGTTGTGTACAAATAGCTCATCATTATAAGTAGCTATTGAGTGTATTTTTTTATGTAATCGCCCACGTATCATAATCTCTTTATTTTATCTCAGATGTTGTCTTCCTTGACGTTAGAACTTTAATGGATCCCAAATTAAATATCTTAACACTGTAGTGCTGAATTTTGTTCACCTTCCTCAGTGTCATATTGCAAGAAATGTAATTGAAATTGTACCTGTACCAGGTGTTTCTAGTACATATATTGTGTACATTGATAGTTACCTACAGATGAAAATACGTCAGTTCAATTGTTCCCATCTCAAATCCTCTTATCTTAAACTTGGAAGATTATTGTGGGATTTCTTTTGCTGGCTTTCTGTAAGTAGCAGGTTCTCCTGGAGCCATTTCAGTCTGCTTTGTGGATTCAGTCTGATCATAGAATATGTCCTAGATTGTTTAGATAAGTACATTAATTTGAGAATGATCCATATTTTCAAGTTGCTATATTTTTAATATTGACAGGTATTTGTTCCCAATGGAATAGAATGCTTGTAGCTGTAGGACAATTTTCAGTTAACATATTTGTGCCCCTGGAGCTTGCAATTTTCATAGTAATAATACTCTGTAGCTTCATAAACTAGAGAGTACTGGAGAGTGTAATTATGTTGTCATTTCATCTTGATGAAACAGACCACTTCCCAAACCCTCATCTGTCTTTTTGAGGTGCAAACAGTAGTGGAACCTGTGGCAGGGGTATGTAGATTACTCACTGACCTTTTGTATTTAGCAGCTGCTTGAACTTTACAGTGAACAGTCATCTAAATACATTAATGACTTTGTGGTCTAAAATGGCCAATGTGGTTCTGTTCATAGGATTCTGTTTCATAAAGGGAAGGGATCATATGGTCTCCTGTAAAATACAATCCCCTTGTATTTTATATATATACAATCCCCTTGTATACTCCCCTTAGAGTCTGGAATTGCCATACCAGAAAGAGACATAATCTGTACAGTTGGTGATGTCTTGTCTTTTTCAGAGGCCCCTTAATAGATGTCACCAGTATCTTCATCTGTATCATTTGGAGAACCTAAAGTAGGATATAGGAGGAGACTAAGAAATTAATTTTAGTGAAAAGACACTGTTACAAAGTGGCAGGAGAGTTAAAAGCTGTATAGAGCAATCACGTGCAGTCTGACGATATGAAATAAGTGTTGGGCAGTAACATTCAGCTCTTAAACTAGTGCTTGTATAGGTAGACTCATCTTTGTAAACTAACTTGAGTATGAAGCAGTTGATTTGGATATGTTCTAGAGTTAGTCTTCAGCACCAGAAACCAGACCCTAAGCATTAAGAGGTCATCAAACTGTATTAATGTTTAACCATGTTTTAAAAATAATGACTGAAAGAAAAGTACCTTAAATAACTAGATCAGTTCAAAATAATTTCAAAGTGGGTTTTAGATTATTTTTCATGTAAGTTTCCCCCATCCCCCATCCCAAGGTAATTTACATGGAAATAAAAGAAACCAAAAAAAGAGGACAAAGGAGCCTACAGAAGATTTTGAAGTTCAGGAAGCACCTAGGAAAAGACTCAGGATGGATAAACAGAATAATCGGAAGGTAATTATGTTGTTGGTTTGTTGGGGTTGATTTATAGCAGCACCAGTCACATTGCTGTAGTTAAGTTTGTCAGCATTTCCATTTTCAGGATTAAAAAAGAAATGTCCATATATCATACCAAACTGTTGTCAATATTCAGAGATACATGTGAGCTTATCACTGTGGGATTTTTTCCTTTGATTTTGAGGATAGAGGTATATGATAAGTTGCACTTGCTGCTCTAACTGTTTCCCAAAGGAATGTGCAGAGGGAGTCATGACCTCTCTTTGTTGTTATGCTTTGTAGTTCTTTTTCTTTCCTCCTGGTTTGGAGGTAGTTTTAGCAGAATGTAAAAAAAATACCTTTAGTCAATAGTTACTTTAGGCAAAAGTCAGAAGAGAGGAAAGCAAGTATAGCAAAATAGAAAAACTACTTTTCATGAACTGGACAGCTATAGGACATTTTAGAGTGGAATGCTGACCCATTTCTTGGGTTAGGGAACTGCAGTAAATTTCTATTTATGCAGTGAAAGTATATTTATCACCCAAATCCCAGGCTCCTTTTCTGGTTGGCTTGCTTGTGAGAGTGAGAATTTTCCTTACATAGGTCACTATGTATGTGGGCACAGCACAAATCTTGTGGAGACTTAGGCACAGGTTTATTTAGTAATGCGTGTAGAGCAGTGAACTTCATGGGTTTTACTTGTGTGGAAAGCTTAGCTCACACGTGTGTTCAGATGTGTTATTGCAGTATCATACTTTATTGTGAGTACCATAGACCTAAGCTCAGAACTTCAGTGGTACAGCAATCAAATGAAACAACCTAATAGAAGGAAAGGTAGTAGATTCATTTTTTAAATGCGTTGTGGAGGTCTTATTTGTAGGTGTCAATTTGTTTGGTAGGCTGTTTATTTTGCTACTTCAGTTGATATTGTAGATATTAAGACAACTTGAGAGTTTAATTTAAAAAAATAAATAGAATTTCAGATAGGCTTAATGAGCTGATTAGCAAGGGACAGAGATAATTCTTAATGTTGTTACCTTTGCAGAAAGAAGGGCCAAAACCAGTTTTTGCACTTCTTGCCATAATGGTTTAGTTGTTGCATATTCATTTTCTAGGATCAGTTTTTCAAACCTTTTTAAACTTGTCTAATTGATTTGAATACACTATAATACACTAGATCTATGAAATAATGAAGTTTACCTATTATAATTAATTCCTGCTATAAAGTCCTTGTTTTGACTGTTCTAAAGTTACTTTCCTGTCCCACCAGCATTTGTACACTACAATTAGCTTACATTCTCAGAAATAGGATGAAGGGTGGTTGCAGTATAGTTCATGCATGGGAGGTTTTGGTGTCTGTGGTGCTGTGGCACATGTGAGTATATTAGCAGGAAAATAAATAACTAAATAAGGTGAATGATTTCCATAAGATACATAGCATTAATGACTCTATAATGTGCATTTAAAAAGTGTTATTCCCCCTCTGGTCAGTTTATCAGAACTGTTTACAAGGGGTCTGATGTGTGTAAATATTAGGTAGTTTGGAAACTCTAAATGCATATAGCAGGGTTTGTGCTTCACAGAAAGGTCAGATATGGTTTGCAGTTTGTTTTAGGAATTATCTCTTAGTCTTTCCTGCCTTCAGAAGCCCAAAGCACTTCCAGCTGTATGTGCTGCTGCTTAGTAGAACACTCAGTGAATGATAGTGAAAATATCAATGTAATGGATTCAAAAAAGCAAACACTAACCATACACCTTCTTTCTGCTATTCCCAGTTTACCTACAATCATTTTGGATAGGAGGAGCTTTAATTTCATTACATTTTACTCGTTGCACAGGAGTTGTGGATTATATTCTCCCTTTGTCTTTAATTCTTATTTACAAAATCAGAATGTTTTCACATGAAGTAACCAACTCATAAGTACCCATATGGAAGTTTTGAAAAAACTGATTTGTTCATTGTTGCTTTGATGATGTATATAAAATGCACATTAACAAAACGGGAGTTCTGTAAAGTGTGCTTTAAATTTAAGAATGAACTATACTGTACATTTTCACAGAATCACAGAATCCTTAGGATTGGAAGGGCCCTCTGGAAATCATCCAGTCCAACCCCCCTGCCAAGACAGGGTCATCTAGAGCAGGTTACACAGGAATGTGTCCAGGTGGGTTTGGAATGTCTTCAGAGAGGGAGACTCCATGACCTCTGTGGGCAGCTGTTCAATGCTCTGCCACCTCAAAGTAAAGAAATCTTTCTCATGCTGAGGTGGAACTTCGTGTGTTTTAGTTTATGGCCATTACTCCTTGTCTTGTCACTGGGCACCACAGAAAAGAGTCTGGCACCATCCTCTTGGCACCCTCTTTTCTTTCATTTTTACCCAGAAGTGTAACAGTAATCTTAGAAAACCAATACTGGGAGCCTCCGGTGGCACTGGTGGTAGGGCAGCTTAGTCTGCTTGGAGCTCAGTCAAAGCACAGCATGCCACATCTGTAGTACAGTAGCCATTCATGTTCATTTTTACGAAGGAAATCAGTTCTCTGGCCTTTGAGGTGTTCACCTGCACATCTTTCTTTGGTAAAACTGTCAGATGAAGACTGTGAAAAAGCATGTAAAGCATTGGAAATGTGTGTAAAACCTTCTGTTCAACAGAGTTGTGCTTACTGATCAGGTGAGCATGTGTCAGGGTTAAGCATTCTAGCCTACAGTTTTAGTAACTTGAATGAATATGTAACATAAGAAATGGAAAAAAATAGTGTCATGTGTAAGGAACAATGTCTTAATTTTGGCAAAGATTTGACAAAAACTTCCCCGGTTTTTGGCCTAAACTTTTAATCATGAATTCTCATTCTGGAGCAAATTTAGGTGCTGTTTATTCTCCCTTGAAAATAGTGGTTTTATTTTGGAAATGCTGAAACAATCTTAACCATGGTAATTTAAAAAATGGCTCTGCTATAAGTTGTGGAGTTGAAAGCAAGCCTCTCTGAGACTTGGAGTCCTGCACAGGGTTTACTCTCAAATTTATATACTAATTCTGCAGTTTACCTTTAATAATTAAAGGTTTTAATTTGACCAGTTTGTACAAAGAGTAGTAAAGATAATTTACAAGTTTCGTGTTCATATAGCACTCCCCCTTTTGATATGCTGAATTTGGGATGGATAAGTGGGATGCTGAAATACTGTGTTCTTTAATATTTCTCATCTGTTTATGGGTTTGTACCCTGTGCTGTAAATGAGTTTTTAAATTCACTTAAGTGGGGCTAGTTTAACTACAGTACCATTCAGATATTTGTAAAGACACTTTCTTTTTAATAACATAAATCCAGAACTAATTGCCAGTTGTATCCAACCACTCATAAATTAGGAGTTTTTTTATTTTTTCATATTTTTTTTTGTGACAGAGGGAGACAAGCAATGACAAAACAGCAAAAACAAACTCTTCTAAGGTCACAGAAACCTCCTCTTCACAAAAGAACCAGTCAGGTAATGTGGTCAGAATAAGTTTTAATGTAACTTTTTCAATTAAATCATTTTAAAATGCCCAGGTTGTCTGAGGCAGCCGGCTAAATTCTGCTGACTCAATGAGTAGTTGCAGGCACTGTGCCACAGCTGGGGGGAAGTGTTCCTTCACTGCCCTTCTGCAGCTCGATCCTGGACTGTAATTGTGCTTTGCTGATTGAGAGCAGCAGTTCACAAGTTCACCGTGTGATGGCACCAAATTAAAGCTGGTGCCCGAGATCTTGGCGAGCAGGGGACAAACCCTGCTGCTCCCGCTTGCCTGGTGCACTGGCCCACTAAAACAAATGCAGTGACCATCAGTGTCATCAGGTACTCTGGGGTTTTAGTCCTTCTCAATGATGCTTGATGGGAGGCAGTGTGGAGCATGTAAGGGAATTTTATAGAACCTTGGATCAAAACGCCAAAGTCAGACTTGTTAATGATGCTCAAGTTAAAGGTAACTTCTGTCCGAGCATGTGTCTTTAGGTGTTACAATGATATGCCAAAGACCAGCGAGCTTCAGCAAGTTCTGCACGGTGTAGAAGTGGTGATGTGCCATAGCTAACGTGTGGTACTTGGCTCCTGTATATAAATTTTCTCTTAACAAAGTGTTAGTGGTACTCAGATTGTGACGAGATCATGTAGAGGCCTTCTGATACAACTGTTACCTCTGCTTTAAAGAGGTCTTAAGGCACAAGATATTTTGATTTTAATAGAAATGAGATGATAAAAAATGGGGAAAACATATCTTAGCACATATTTAATTAATGGAAACCTCTTTAAGATCAAGCCAAAACACATGGCTTCAGAAACTTCATGTTCGCTCAGTCCTATGTAGGTGCCCAGAAGACCTACCTAAATAATTCCTTCCTGTATCTGAAGGAATATTTTAAATGGCTTCAGGGAGATAACATTTTAAAGTTCCAAACTTCACTTTGTAAACCAAAATTATTTTACAGCAACGAAAAATCTGTCTGATGCATGTAAACCTCTGAAGAAGCGAAATCGGGCTTCAGCAGCAGAATCTTCAACTCTTGCTTTTAGCAAGAGTTCATCTCCTTCAGCTTCCTTAACTGAGAATGAGGTAAAAAAAAAGTGGTGTTTGCACACAGCCATTTAATGACAGAAATTGTCAGGTGTGAATCTTGTTTTAAAAAAAAGCATAAAACAAAGGCGAATTCTCTAACGTTGGTGCTCTAGACAAGTTACAGTTTTGGCCTCTGTGAAACCTGTTAATGTGTGCATTGCAAATTCATTTATTGTAACACAAACGTCTGATTTGGGGACGTCGAGATATTATTGTGGTTTTTAATGTATTTACCAACAACGTTTTAGAATTGTAACCTTCTATTATAGGCAAAGTAAAATGCCAGTGTGTTCTGTATTTTCTTCTACAGACTTTTATGTAAGTGTACTACATTAGTTACATTATGTAACTCAATATTGTCATGTTGCCATAGCTTTTATATCGAAGCAAATTTCCTAATCCTCTGTTTGATCTAGAACTGGACAGTCTTCTGAGCAGAGCCCCTTTTAACTCAAATTAGTTTTCAGGCTGGTTTAGTGCTATTTCTCTGTGATGCAAATAGCTCCATCCCCAGTAGACTTAAACAGGCAGTGAAGGATGTATCTTTTTGATACTTGCTAATCATAGTCTTAGCTCTGCATATTTGGAACTGTAATTCTTCTCAGTTGACATACAATAAATGAAATGTATGTACCAGAAGTGTATCAATATAATCCATTAAACCATTCCCCAAGTCATCTACACTGTTAAAACCAATCAGCCAAAGAGTGGCAGCATGAGGGTGAAGTATGCATGCTGTTTGCAGGTGGGTTTGGATCTGTAGTTGGTAGGATGTAGTAAAATATCCATAGACAAACAGCTTCACCCAGTTTGTGTTACAAAAGCTATAGAGAAAATACTTGCCTGCTAACAAGGGAGTAGGGCTTCCAGCTCTCCTAGAAACTTTCATCTCCCCTAACAAATGCATGAGGTGCTGTAATGAATGCAGTTAAAATATCTAGGCAATATTCAGTAAATGGTTTACCTTTGGGTAGGGAAAAAAGATTGCATGTTAATGGCTGTATATCTTAACTGGAAAAACATTTTAACTAAAAAAACCCCAATAAATACTCCCTCCTGTACCCCAATAAAACAAGCAAAGGAAGTCCCACAGGAAATAATGTCCATAGGAGCAGACAAGTAAAGTAATACTTGGTTTGTTCTCTCAATTGAGAGGCTCCCATCTTTTGGCTTACCAGCTTCTGGTGGATTGGCTTTACTGACAGGACTTGCTGTGTAATGGCTGTTTCTATTTGGGACCTTCTATTCAGCCAGACTAGTTTAAGGAAAAAAATGTCTTTTTTGGCTCAAAATATGCGTCTCTAAACATTGTGCACTCAGGAGAAAGATTCTTCTCTTTCTAGAGATTGTGATTATAAAACAAATTATCCAGAAGTCTTTCTTAACAAAAGGCTCATTTTTGTAGGATTTTGGGTTGTAACATAATGGTTCAGATGTGAGAAAGGAGATGGTTATATCTTACATATGGCTGAGATGGAAATTCTAAAATATAGCACTAATTTACTCAGCTACTGCTAAACTGTAAAAAAATATGAGAAAAATTAACATCATACACTGCTCACAGAACACAGGTACACCAACTAGAAAGTGAATTGTTTTCAAAGGGTTAAGATACCAAAAAAAAGTCCCGAACAGCAAAACAGAAAACACACCTTGTTAAATAACAGATTTTGTGGGACTGAGTGCAGGGGGCAGTAGATTTAGTGGACTCAAATAAGTCCTTGGATTGGTTAAAACTACACTGACCTGAACTTGGACCAACTAAAGATTGGGCCCGGTTTGTTTCCCATATTAGATATATTTGGCCTTTAAATAAAACAAAAATGTCAGGCATGTGTTTTTGAAATTAATATTGACCTGCTCTACAAAACAAGGAAAGAAAGAAATTCTGGATTGTGTGAGTGGCTCTAAAAACTTTTTCCTCTTTTGTATTTTTATTTAGCACTTGTCTAAATGGCTAAATATGTGTGTGTCCTGAGAGCATTCATCTGGAGAGAAACTTTCCCAGTATTAAGGGAAAGGGTTTAGAAAATAAACACAGTCGGATAATGATGAAAGCCTTGCACAACTAATTGGATAGGATGTAATTCTTCTCAACATTAAATAGATTTAATGATTAAGTTTCACATTTCCGTGTTCACTATAATACTTGTAAGTGTTGGTTTAGGTGCTGTCTTAACAGGTATAGGAAAAATTCTCTGTATTCTACAAGCACATACATCTCCACTAGGTGTATATATGAGGATTCTGGTCTTTTTTTTTCCCCTCTCCTTTCTTTTTCTCCCATCCTCTTTGTGGACAACTTGTTCCAGAATGGAACCTGGCTGTGACTGTTACTTGTCAAGAACTGTTGTTAGCTGCACACCCCTTAAATGTTTGTCCTTTATAACCAGGTTCTAGGAAAGGTGTGCTCAGTTCTTTCATGTTTGAAAGATGCATCTTATTTGACATTTTAAAAAATATTTTTAATGCTTTTTGTTGTTATTGGGGGATATTTTTAAAATGGGGTTTATTTGAAATACTATGAAATCAGGCAAGGCTAAATTTTCAGTTGATAAATTACTTTGGGAGAGAGATAGGAGTGGGGATGTGGACTTGTACAAACAGATTTATAGACGTGACATATTAGAGACTAAACGTTTACTCCCTTCAAAAAATTGGGCTTTGAATTTGTTTTAAGATGGGTGGACAGAAGCAGTAAAGTGTTTATACAGGAATAAATGAATTTCATACCTGCATTTAATTTTGAAACAAAGTAATTTTACTTCTAGGCACTTGACACAAGTAGTAATTTCTTCCAGTACTTACGTGAAATATGATTTTGTTAAAATATAATTGTTAATGAGCAACTGGTAGGGCCAGATGTGAAAAAGATACTCAACACTTTGGAGTCTGCAAAAGCTCGGACTAGTTTTTTACTGGCTATGTAACACTTGGTGTAAGCATCCAAAAGCACATACTTGTGAGAAGAGATACAAGTGGTGTATTTTAATTTCTTTTTTTACCTTGGCCCTCCACCCCCCAATCATGTAGTAGGTGCCAGTAAGAGTGTAATCAGTATTTTTTTAATAAAAAAAAAAAGACTTTACATTACTATTACTGCTGGATTGTTGGCACACTTGGTGTGTTTGCATGAAACATATCTGCTTTAGCTTTTCAATCAATTTTTGTGATTATTGTCTGGCTTCATTAAATTGGATGAATTTGTTGGCAGCAGATAGGTGTCAAAGTATCGTGCAGACCGTAGGTATTACTTACAAGCTTTGTCAAAGAAACTGTAATCTTTTCCTAAGAGAGGACAAAATAAAGCACATGTAATACTCTCTAAGTCAGCCAGCCTGTCGTTCATCACACCCTCAAGTCGGAGCTGACCAGCAGATGGCAGCTTAAAGAAGCCTGGGAAAGATTTGAAGAGGTGCTTTTATTTTAATTTCGTCACATCTTCCTTAGAGGAATTCTTTCTTCCTTCTGTAACACCCAGTGTCAAAACAAACTCAGTTCCTAGTTATAGCTACAAATTCTTGTGTTTCCAAGGCCTAACAATGCAAATTATAAAATGCAAGCCTTAATGCTCTTTTTCTGCATATTAAACAGTATTTTTTTCCCATTACTGATTTGAGACAGATTTCACTTATCTGCATTTTTAATGGGTATTAGCATGTGTACACAAAGGAGAAAACATGTACAGCTCTTAAAAGGTAAGGTGTTTGATTGAGAAGGCAGTTGTGAGACATGCATAGCTTGCAACTCAAAAAGTACATCAGCTCCATTTATCAACGCTGGAGTCTAGTTGTCCTAGAGTATACAACTAAAAATTCTTACTGAAGGTAAAAATAACTGATTATTTGATCCTAAGAACAGGAAGGAAGAAGGGAATTCATATTATTTTAAGCAAACTACTGACATAAAGAAAACACAGTTGCAGTGAACCTTGCAGGTTGTTAAACAAGATCACTGTGCTTCTAGCATTTCGTTCAAGCTTCCTTCAAATAGAATTTTCTCTTCTAAACATTGCTTTAGGATAAGTTAATATATAGTGCCACCTTACATCCTATGACTTAGCAGACAGTTGTTTCCTGTGTTTGTTTCTGTATGCCTATGGATTATTTTTTTCCCGTTTGAAAGCACCACTAAGCAGTCAGTGGTACATTTTTGTGGAACACTGCAAGTAGTTGGACCTGTTCCTTGCTAAACCTCTGCTAAAGCCTCTAACATTTTCCATGACCTGCATCATCCGCCAGACCATACAGTTTTGTTGCAATGGTTCTATTTTCACATGGAAAAAACTTCTAAGCTTCACTTTTGTTCTTTGATGGCACATTCTGTGTAGAAAACTAAGTTTCTTATGTAATTATTCTCCTCTTGTGTGTTACTTAGGCTTCAGAGTGCAGAGAATCTGTTAACTGAATGTTTACATGATGTAGGTTTTTATTCCGCATCCCCTACCAAAGTATCATGAGTATCTGTAGGCAATTTTATACTGTTTTAAAATGTTCTCATAGTTTTAATTAACTTTCCAGGCAAATTCAGAAATGCATAATATCCTTATCTGAAACGTCTAACTCCTGCTAATAATAAAAATGAAACTTGTCCCAGGCTGTCTTTTTTTTGCTATTATAGTACTGTGTACACTTGTGGCACCGCATACTTAAAGAATTTATCTAGTCTAGCAGTATGGGCCAAAATATCACTCTTCATTCAGTTCAGGAATTCTTATATGAAATAAAGGAAATGTTAACTGTAACTCAATTGGCTCTGTCAGTTTTTCTGTCTCTGTGTGGGTGCACGATAGATTGTCTTTTGAATACAGCCTGACCTGTTTGTATGTTGCTTATTGACTTACTCTTACATAAGTTGTTCTTAGAGTTAAAAAAAAAAACCCAATGCTCTAGCTGCTCAGATTGTGTTAATAAGAAAAAAGTATGCAGTTGGGTTTTATCTGTTAGAAAGGCTAAAGAGTTTATTTATCAGAACATGCATACCCCAAGCTTTCTAGAGAGAGCTCTTGCCCAGCCCACTTCCTCCTGGGTGACTGTGGTGTAGAAATCACCGACTCCAAAGTCTTGTCAGGAAGTCTGAGATTGTAGCAGTGCCCTGAGTGTTAAGGAAAGTGAAACTTAGTAGGCAGCAGCATTCAGAACTCATGAAGACGTGCCTCTTAAATTGCCTGTGAAAAGACGCCGTGTATCTTTTTTATATGATATGTTCATATCGTATGATCATAATATATACAATGGGAGGTGACCTGAGAGAGGATGCTGCTTAAGACATCCCTAAAAGGTGCAGGTTGCTCTTTGTAGGCCCTTTCTTTTATGGATCCTGCTGCTCCTGCAGTGGAGGAGACTTGCCTGCCAAACAAGCAGGAGGAAATAATTTCCTGCCATGCTTTGTTTTCATTTTATATACCCCTAGCTTTAAGATAAGTGTACATAGTGGGGTGTGTTTCCTTTTGATGTCCTACAGCCTGCATTATAAAGCAGGTGATGCTCAAGTAAACCAAGGGGAAGTGGGAGGGGGTTGCCTTCTTTGGCTCTCAAAAAATTTGCCCTTTAGTTGTTTTTGTTACTGCTTAAACAGAACGTGACAGAAGAACATCGTTGTCTTGAATGACTAAGACCAGAGCTTGTATTCTTAAGGCTTAAGAAGGCTGTTACACAAGCATATATGAGTAATACAAGAAGTGCTTTTATTAGACTGAATGAATTGATAAAGTGAGTTTTCTGAAGAAGAAATTTTTTGAACAAAAATTGTGCTTTGATCGCTGTAAAAGTCTGAAGAGGTGTGTGGCTGGTGGAGTAGCAACTGTTGGAGCCTGTTCCAGTGTGGGCATCATAGATGCTCAAAGGTTAGCAACTTTTTCAGTCTGAATTTCCAGATTTGTTTCGAGCCTTCAAATATGGCAGGAAAACCTTGTCTGAAATGGATCTAGAGAGGGGAGTCCCAGGGAAGCTGATGAGCACAGAAGTGTCGATGTTGTTCAGTCTGCAATTGCCAACACACTGAATATTATTTGGGACTTGCTTCTGCTCCATGAGACAGAAGTTTTCGCCTTAACAAATACTGATGCTCTGGTCCTTTAGGACAGCCTTTAGCCAGGAAGTACTTACAGGGAAGAAAAAAAGATGCACCATGACCCCCTCCCCACCTCCTAGGATAACACTGAGCCAGCAAGGATGTGTTCTTAGATCAGCTGTTAAAAATGAAGACTTAATCCTAACTCTAAAACAAAAGGCACATTTATTAGCCGGGTTGCCAGCTGATCAAGCAGAACAGTTAAATTTTTTTGTTCTTACTGTGGTAACTTCTTAAATTCCCAGGCTCCAGATGGGATGAGTACAGACACTTTATTTTCAGACCTAGAATTTCTGGACCTTTTTTTCCTTGAAATTACAGAGCAGTGATTTTGCTGGCTCTGGTATTTACTTGGATTTTGGAGCTGTCTGAAAGAGACAATTTTAAGTGGAAAAAAAATTTTTTCTTCAAGTGAGTGGAGCAAATGTCTACATCAGTATTAGACTTCATCTGCTTCTTTGAACCACAACATGATTTGAATTTTTTAATTCAAGTCTATCCTTTCACAGATTCACAGCTTATATCGTGTATCAGTATGATTGGATGCCAACTGAGAACATGTCACTACCTTTTTATTTTCTTTTTTTTTTAAAAATAAGTGGTATTTCAGTCACCCAGATGTGGAAGTAGATACCATTTGCAGAGTTCACCCACGTGGTTCTAGAAATATGCAAGCTGAGTGTACATACCAGCTCATATTTAACTCTTTTTGTAAAAAGCCAGAGGGAATGAAGAATTGCCTCGCATTTCTGCCGAGGTGTGTGGCTGAGACTGGAATCAGGTACCTGGTTGTAAAAAATGCTTAAAAAATTGTAGTAGACTTGGATTCAGTGTTCAGATGTACTGTGAGAAATTATTCCCTGTGTTAGTGCCTATCCTTTCACCTTTGAACGCTTTAATTGGTGGTGCATTGAGCTGTGCAGTTAACTCGGACTCAGTGTTGCAGCTGCAGGAAGTCTTGCAGGAGGAAAAACATTGAGAATTGATTTTGTATACAAAATCTGTGTACAGAATCTTATGTCAAATTGACTTCCTGCCCACCCCCCTTTAATCATTTGAGAGTGCTTCAGACAAAAGACAAAATTAAAACTATAAACATATAAACTCAAAAAATGCACGTAGCTAACTTAGTTTATTTCCTTTCAATCCTCTAGTGTGTTTTCTTATTGTAACTATTGTATAGAGTTGCACACAGTTCCTCCTCTAAGCCTGCTCAGCATGCTCTGTGAAAACCAAACACTTACTTACTCCATATAATCATGCCAAGGAAACTCCGTTACTCCACCAACAGTCCCTGCATCTGTATGCACGTGTAGGTCCCTTTTGCACATAACAGGTAAAAGTAGTCCAGGAAGCAGGAAAAAAAATAAATCTCATCCTTATATGTAGCAATTAAACAATTACCCAGTGTTCAGCAGCGCTTGCTGATGGAATCTGGCTTTATACATCAAATATTGCAGTATGCAAAGCATGTTCATTCGGTTAGGAATTAGTGCTGAAGATGGCTTTTATAAGCATTGTTATATAGTCTTTCTAAAAATAGGTTAATGTTTGTCTGAAAGAATCCCTTAAGCACTTCTTTTGGTTATTGTGCACAGAGAATTTTAGCATATAGTTCAAAAGAAAATTAAAAGTACTTTGGGGGATTTGAAGTCTTTATACGCTGATCCCTGTACTGTTGCAGGCCTGAATAACTGTTCCAAAAATACAGTAGTATAAAATGTATGCTCAAAATATCTTGAGATGAGTAAACCCAATTCATTAATGACCCATTGCTACAATTTCTTTTCAAGGGTAAAAATACAATACTAAACAAAAAGAATTCACAGAGATGCCAGAATTTTGTCCCAGTTTGACTCGGTAGTGAAGTATTTTTTCAATAATAAAGCTATGGGGAACTTGGAAAATGCAGTAATGTGTCCTTACATGTTCCCTTTTGAGTCTTACATGTGTAAGTAGTGAGCAATGACTGAGGCACGTGGGAAAGGAAGGATTGCCTTAGGAGCCTGACGGGAAATTGGTCACTTCTGTGAGTGGTAATGGTATTCGGAACCTCACTAATCCCTGAAGTAAGTTCTGGCCCACCCCACATGAAGAGCATGAATTGGTTTTTAGGCTGTTTTCCTCCCCTTTTCTCACTTGTGTATGCAGGTGCATAGTTTCCAGTAGAAAGGGCTGCATTAGATTTCTGATGTACCACCCTTGCTCAGTGTTCAGGCAGTGAAGTGTGAAAGCCTCTACAGGCAAGTCCTCACAAAATAACGTTGACATTCAGTAATTGAAGGAAGTAGGAAGGAAAGCCTGACTGATGTGCAGTATGGGAAGGCTGATGGTGCTTGCAGTGATCCTTAGTTCAGCAGGGGAAGGGTGTCTTCCATGTCACAGCAGCAGTAATTGGTAACGAGAGGTGGAGATGATGATAGAGTTCAGGTACAATTTCAGTGCAGAAACTTGGCACTTGCTAAAAATCTGAAGTGAACAGCCTTGGCTTTTTTTCCCCTAAATTTGCGCTCTTTAAAACAGTCTTTTGCCTTTATGAGAAATAAGAAATTACTCCAAATGCAAAACAGAATAAAATAGCTACAAATTGCCAATTAATACTTTTTGCCACTAATCTAAATGTTGATTACGTACCTTGGCCTGAATATCAGAAGAGTTAATTATATACAGTTTCCTTTGCTAGGAGGATTATATTACAAAAATAAGGACAAGACAAGCTCTGACATGATTACAAGGGAAAGATTTATATTTGTAACTTAACAAGTAAAGTAACAAGCCCCCCAAAACCTGTCCACATTTGTATTGAAGGCTGTGATTTGGGCTCTGGTATGTGACCTGTTAGACCTTCCACTGTGGGAAGTTGTGTTAACCACCCACAGAAGTGTTATGTCTCATTGCAGAGGTGGCTGTATCACGTCAGCATGAACCGATTTCTAGCAGTCTTCTAAATCATCTCTACGTAGTGACTTTTTCAATCTACACGTATTTTGATTGCAAAACTCTGTGTCCCCCGGATGAATCAGAACCTGTTAGTGCTGCTACAGCTTGCCTGGGGTACAAATACAGTTTTCCCAACCACCTTATGCTGTACCTCTCTTAGGTTCTAAGTCCTCTCTGAGAAGCACTGGATGAAGGGTTGTCTCAGCCTCTTCTCCACAGGCCTCAAGGAACAGATGCTCTTTTACTTACCTGATACTTCCATTGGCTATTCTGGGATAACTTCAGGAGCTGATGTGTTGAATTCCAGCTCTCTTCATAGATGGAGCTTTCCCCAAAGATGTCTGGTAGAGACTGTTTCACCTTCTGCAAGATGCAAATAAGGATTAAATTAAATTATCCAAAAGAAATGCTTCCCTTTCTTACAACAGGGAATCTGCTAGCCTTCCCATTCATTAGAGCCCTAAACTGTGAAATCTGGGATGGGAGTGAAGTGTGTGTGAGCAGTGCATGGATTATGGCTGTTGGAGATGTTGGTTAAACCTTTGGTCATGGTGGCCGGGATGAAGAGGTGCATTCTGCAGCCTGCACCAGGCCACAGGAGTGTATCGCTGCTTGTGAATGTAGTGACTCTTAGGAGCTGAGAGAGCCATAAGCAGGTATCCAGTCTTGTCTGTGTGGTACAAAACTGGTGGTTTTTGTAGCATTTGATTTGTAAAGTGTGTGAGGCTCCTGACAGCTGTAAAGGAGAGATTTTGAAAGATACTTTCAGCCTGGTAGCCATTCAGTTGATGAACTGAGGGTATTTTGTTCGTGCTCTGTGTATTGGTATTTGTGCTTGAAACCTGGCATTAATCTGTAGGTGGTTGTAAATTGCCAAGTTTTATCTTGAATAGGCTGATAGAATTTGGCTTTTGTGGTTGCATTTGTGATCTCCGGTTTGATTCTTGCCAGCACTGCTCCTTTTTTTGGCTCAGTAACCATTTAATTTAAATAAAGGGCTGTTGCATTAATTCTGAGGCAGTAAAATCTCCGTTCTGTAGGAAAATTGATGTCAGCCTGAGGTTCACAAATGGTTGAGATTTTGTCACCCATATATAGGGGATTCTGAAAAACTGCTTTGTGCCTATAGGGTTCCCTTTTCATACAGAGGTCTGCATCCTTCATTTGAATGGAGCGTATAAACCAAGGAAAATCTTGGAAAACATTGCTTTGACTCATTCTCTTGACTGAATATATTTATCACTGGATATGTTCTGTTTCTCTGCTCTGTCTTCAAAAGCAGTGAGGTGGGGGAAGAGGAGTGCCTTCCTCAAGGGCAAGGCTCAATGGCTTTTGCTTCTGGGAACCCTGCATTAACTCGAGGGGTGCTGCACAAATGGATTTTCTTAGGATTTAGGTGTTTTGTGGTGTGGGGGAAAGGTGGGAAGCCTAGTGTCAGATTACAGCAAGACTGCTTGTTTTGCGTTGCTTTGTTTTGTTCTGTTGTGTTTTTAAGTAGAAAAGAAATACAGATCTAAGACCTTCCAGCTTATTTTTCCTTTTTTCTTTTCTAACCATGACTAATTCTGGCTAGTTCAAACAAGAACATAATGAGGTACTAAAAATGTTAGAGCAGTGCGCTGCTTACACTAATTAATGTTTCTGTGGGAATAGTTTAAACAGAAATGAGCGTGTGTGTGAGTTTACTTAAACCATAAGGGAAACTGGTTTTGTGGTTTTGCTGTGCTCCCACGCTGCCTTCCTTTGTCTGCCCCTTCCCAGCAAGAACTGGCTGCTCCTGGCCTTGCACTCGGGTCACATTTGCAGTTTAGTATTTCACAGCTCCTTCCAGGGAACAGAGATTTCCTGGTGCCTGAACAAAGCAATGATTTTACGTGCAGTTTCTTTTAACCACTTATGAAATGGTCAGGCAGAATCTCCAAGTCACTCCAGCTGTAGAAATATTCATAGGTGAAGTGGAGGTATGAATCGCTTACATAGTATTTATTTGCACTGAGGAAATGAATTTATACCCTTGCAAGTAATGTGGGGGAAAAAACCCACCAACCAGCCAACAACTGTCAGTCTGATCCAATTTATAAAATATTTTTAGACATGATCAAGGAAAGCAAATGTTAAATGGAGGAATGCATGTTATCTGGCAGCAGCAGTGAGAATTAATCACTCAAAACCAGTGTTTCTAAAGGGATTTTATAAAGACTAAGTCTAGGCCTGGTTTGGTCTTACGTTTTTCTTTCTGATTTCAAAATAAATCACCTCTAATAAATTTGCACATTACATGGATTGGTTGATAGGGGGTTGCATGTGGCTGTCTCCAGCATGTAGCTGGGCCAGTTTTAGAAAAAGGTGGTTTACTGTACATAAATATGAGATCGTGTGTCTGAAAACAGAGAGTAAATTCTTCATATAAAGTGGTGTGTCTGTATCCTGACAAATGGCTATTGGCAGAATGATCTCTTAAATAGCACAGCAATTTAGAGTGAGTTTCAGTGCTGTATTCAAGAGACTTGGGGAGATTCTTGCACAGCAGAACAGAAGTGGAGAAGAGTAGCATCATGTTGGCTTGCTTTGGATACGGTACTTACAAGACTTGTAATGGGTTATTGCCTCCAGTTCTCATGCTTGATTTTTCAACAGCCTTTTTAAAGCACAGAAAAGGTTTAGAGAAACCTCACTAAAATGCTCTAGATGCTGGAAAAAGTCCCCTAGGGAGAAAATTAGAGGGCGGAACAAAAAGGATTGAAACGGGCTTAATTGCAGCATGCTTCTACAGGAGGAAAATGTCTGCTTCCAAGGGACTATTAATATAGCTGAAATGCCTGGAGAAAGCATCATCAACTGTGAGTTGCAGTTAGACAACCCAAAAGGGACAGGAGGCAGTACTTTTGATGGTATGTGTGAATAACCATTAGAATGAGCTCAAAGAGAAATGATGGCTTCCTTTAGCAATTCCAAATTGTGGTGCTCTCCTGGAGAATGTACTTAGTGAGGCACAACTCACTGAGTACCATCTGGGAGCAACAGCATGAAATTCTGCATCCTCTGGTGTAATGTGAGATGAGACAAATTACTTGGTTGTCCATTACTTCCTTAAATTCTATTGAACTGAAAACCACCCTGTATTTCCTTTTAAATACGTTACTAAGGATGTTTTTTTTTTTTTTAAGTAAATTACAACTGTTTTTAGAAACACCCATATTTATTACATCTAGGTCTGTTACATAAGATTTATCCATAACAGGGCTGTAACATCTCCTGTAGTATTTTGAGTTTGTTGTTGATGGTAATGTTCCTTAAACATATTGAGAGCTGCTTGTTCTTTTCTTCTTCTCTTCTATATGCCGTTCACACTTTCTTGGAGAATAATTGGGTCAGAGACTTCTATATTTAGCTTGGAGTTTACCAAGTTTCTTTTTAAAAATTGACTGTTGCTCTCTCATAAACCACATGCTCAAACTTTAATCAAGGGATTTGAAGGTACCCCTGTGTTACGGCTAGGCACTTCTTGCTAACTGTATTACAGAACTGCGTATAAATAAAATGCCATGTTACAAAGTTTTGGTGTTCTGTTTTGGCTGCTACTGAGTTGCTGGTGAGGGGGATTGTTGTATAGTCCTTTTTATGAGTCTTCTACAAATGCATATTCTGGTTTTAATCAAGGTGTTCTTTTGAAGGTGGGGGAAACAAAACCAGAAGAGCGTGCCTAAATCTGCTAGTCTGAATTGCAGTGTGTTTGCTTCCATCAGTTATTACTCTGTGCAAAACTGACCACCTGTGGCTGCTTTCTCTAACACCTGTGTTTAATCTTCAGATCTCGGATGGCCAAGGAGATGAGCGCTCAGAGTCCCCCTATGAAAGTGCTGATGAGACTCAGACTGAAGTGTCTATATCATCCAAAAAATCTGAGCGAGGAGCAGGAACAAAAAAAGAATATGTGTGTCAGGTGAGAGATGTTAGCTGGGCTGTTTCCCAAGCTTTCCTAGAAAAGGTCTTATTAAATATGAAAATGACAATATTAGGCCAGAAACAGGTTTATCATGGGAGTCTGAGATGTCTGTGATGAGGTTGCCATGGCAGTAAATGAAATTCTTAATACCTAAATTATTATTTTTCGTGACCTCCAGTAAGTGACTTAGCCTTTCTGCTTGAGTTTCCAGGTCTGTAAGATAAGCATAATTTGTACCTCAGAAGAAGCACATGAGTGTTGCCAGGTGACTGGTTAGCTGATGCAGAAGAGCTGCTGGTTTCTCTGTTAGCTCAGAGGAAGAAGTCCAGCACAGTGGGGTTTGTGCTCTGCATGCAGCAGAGATGGCAGCGCTGCTCTGCCGTGGTGTGCGGGCAGGAAGCAACTGAAAGCAAAAGCCTTTCTCAAACTGTTCTAGGAGGGCTCTTAGGCTATGAAATGGTAACACAATCCAAGTGGACAGATCAAATTTGTTTCTGTGAGACTGGGCAAGCAGTTACATTTCCATTTTTTGTACATAGTGAGGATGAGGTGGTATCTGTCTATAAATGTTGGGTAATCCTTAAATTCTGCCAGCATTGTTGTTCAGTTCATCTTTAGTTATGCATGTGTCACTGCTAACCACTCAGACATAGAATTATCATTGTGCCAACTGAACTGATTTCCTTTTGCCAGGGAAAAGGAAAGGAAGGATGCTTTTTAACCCTACTCAGATGCATCAGTGTGCTCAGGGAATATTTCTTAAAGCTTTTTTTTCTATTCCTTTTTTTCTGTCAGGTTGTATTTACTCCTGAACCATGGTCTGGGAGGGATATTTCTAGTGGTTTAATGATTCTGTTACCTGTTTCAACTTGAAGCTGGGGCATGTGGTGATGCTTGTAAAATTACCTTTCACTTGTTAAATTTTATTTCAACCATGGGAAAAGATATTTTGAGGAGCAGTATATGAAAAGGAATAAAGAAAAGAGTTTTTTTCCACATATGAACTTTTCTTTAACATTCAATGCCTTTGTGTTGTAAAAGCTGTGTGAAAAAACAGGTGATCTCCTACTGTGTGAAGGACTTTGCTATCGAGCTTTTCATGTAAGCTGCCTTGGGCTCTCTGGAAGACCAGCAGGAAAATTCATTTGTAGTGAATGTACATCAGGCAAGTTTGTCCCTTTCTATTAATTAAAAACAAAAAAAAAGTTATAGTTTTCCCATCTATTGCTCTAGGACATCCTCCTGGGCAGAGTATGTATCCTCAGAGAACCCTTATTTGTCCTTTGGGACCTGACAGGGTGGGAGTTCATAGAGTACCACTAAGTGTGCCATGTTTTACAAAGTTCACCCTGTTTTCAGTGAGAACTCTCTTGCAACGTGGCTAATTTAATCAGAATTCCATTGCCTTAATAACTACAGATTATTTGCTCTCTGAGTACAATCACAGATGAGATTTAAAGTCTGTCACAAAGACTTAAGAAATCCTAGAAAAAAGAGCAGCGAGTGAAACATTTTAAGTTCTTTTTCAGTCCTTTGTTTGTCTATATCAATCTTTTGCTTTTCCTGTTAAAAGGCTACCTTATTGCTATTAATTTCATTTGCTTTTAATCCTGTAATAACTCCTTGGAAGTTCTTAATCTCAAAACTTTATATAAAATTTGCGTTCTTGTTCATAAGCTCATTTCAGTACATGCAGTAAACCTTGTTGGAACTGCTGCTTGAGAATAAAGCTGTTCCAACTAGTCCAGAAAAAAGATTAGAGGATGCTTGTCTTTGGTTTGTGGTCCTGCTTGAAATTTCACAGGACCACAGACAACCCATCATCCTATTTCATTGGTTTAAAAAAAATTTTAAAATTCATAGTTGTCCTGGTGTACTGAGGCTTATAAATAAGAACATAAAATCAGATTGATGAGGCTTTGGGTGTTGTTGTGTACACTTCAACTGCAAATGGGTTTGCTTTGTAACTTTATTTTATTTGTATCTGAGCAGATAAGTATTTAATACTAAAGAGCTAAAGTAAATAGATTGCTGCCACCAACTTGTTATGACACGAATATCTGCAACATCAAGTAATGCAATTTGATTTGTTGAAAAAAACCTCCTGCACGCAGCAAAAGCAATTCCCTCATGCATAACATAAAGGCACGAGAGAAGTGTTTTAAAGTCATGTGTTTGGATGAAAAATGAGTTACATTCTGTTTATTATTTTGCCACCAGGTGTGCACACCTGCTTTGTGTGTAAGGAGAGAAAGGCAGATGTGAAACGCTGTGTTGTGTCTCACTGCGGAAAATTCTACCACGAAGCTTGTGTGAAAAAATTTCATCTCACTGTGTTCGAGAACAGGGGGTTTCGATGTCCTCTCCACAGCTGCCTCAGTTGTCATGTTAGTAACCCCTCACATCCACGAATTTCAAAAGGTAGTTTCATTTTACGTTTTTGTGACTGATGAATTAATTTTATTTATGGTATGCTAAGGTAAGGAATGTGTCCATTTAAGAGCTGCTAGCTGCCGTTTTGTTAGATATAAATGGACTATCAATTGGTTCAGAATTCTTAAAAAAGTAGTACTAGAATAAGTTTTAGTCAGCTTTATTAGTTACCTTGTTTGTGTTCTTTTTCTAACTAGCTTTCAGTTATCCATAGTTAGCCATGTTTTCTTCTCAAGAGAGAATGAAATCTGGAACACATAGAGGATGAGGAGAGAGGCCACGCAGTGAGGGCAGGACTTGAGAATGTACAAACATTGTAGCAAGACTCAATGAAAGTGGAGGCATTTGATTCTGGGCAGGTTTTTAGCTTTGGGCAACATTTGCAGACAAAATTACGTGACTAAGGAAGAGCTGTTCGTAATTAAAGTCCTAGAGTGCTTTAAATTGGGTGTAGGGTTCTCTAAAAACCTTTATTAATTTAGTATTGTTGCAAATATGCAAGCATTGAAAGCATAGCGGCTGGGGTTTTGTGTGCATATGGGGTGTCTGAGCACTACCATCTTTTTTTCTGAAGTAACAAGTCCGTTTTGTCCCAGAGCAACACAGCAGTGTTGTGCTTCGCTGCAAGTCAGCTTTGTGCCAAAGTAACCCGTGAGTGTTGTGCTTTGCCAGGGAAGATGATGCGCTGCGTGCGCTGCCCCGTCGCGTACCACGCCGGGGACGTTTGCATTGCCGCGGGATGCGCCGTCATCGCCTCCAACAGCATCGTGTGCACCAACCACTTCACTGCCATGAAGGGGAAGAGCCACCACGCCCACGTCAATGTCAGCTGGTGCTTTGTGTGTTCCAAAGGTAAACGGGTGGGGAACTCCTTGGGAAATGCAGCATCGAAACATTTTATTCTTCAGTTTAAGTGTTGTTTTTCTTACCTGTTTATACCAAATCATTAGAAATGTGCACATGAATGCACATGTGCTTTGTTAGGTTTTGCTGTAATGTCAGATTGGCTTATGCTGCTTCAAGGCTTTAAATATCCTTTTTTTTCAGAAATAATTTATTAAAAAATGTTTTTACTTGGGCTTTATCCAACAACCAGAAGCCTGATTTAATTCTTTACAAGAGACACCCAATGAGTATTTTTTTCTCTGTTCTTTCCCCTGTGTTCAATGTACTAAAACTTTTTGTGTTTCTTTATTGCTAATATGTAATATTGCACCATAAATATTTTAAGAGTTGTTTTTAGTTTAGCAGCAGACAGCAAATTGAGTCAGTATTAGTTGTTGCCGGGATTGCCACTAATTAAGGGTGTTTTGTTTTATCTTGTACAATAAATCTGTTCGTTATTGAGAACCACAAAATGCGTAGTGCTGATTAAACTTGTAGCAGTGAAACTTTACCTGATTTGTTAACAAATTAATATGCAGCATAGCACCTTTTAAGCTGCAGCCAACTTTCCACTTGATAATTCATGGAACAAACTAACAACCTTGTTCCTTCTTCCCCCGAGGGGGAAAAAAACCCCAAAATCTTACAAGAAATCTGTTGTGGTTAAAATTTTTCTTACATAGAAATGTTAATATATATTAAAACTATGTTGAACATATTGTAGTCGTTAAAGTACAGCAAAGTAATTATAATTTGTGCATTATTCTGGAGCTTTTTCACCAGCTTGCTTGTTATTTTGCATGTGTTACCAACCCGAGTCTGCCAGGCATATAAATTAGTCAGGACCTTTTGGCTGCTGTACCCAACTAAGTGATGTGTGTATTTGTTGCTGAGGGTCAGCATGTTTTAACCATTTATTTTCTGATTGAACCTACCACATATGTATCGTTTCAAACCTGTCTGGAATGCAAAACTTTTTATTTTGATCTTGATGTTTTCCAATCTTTTCTTTTTTCCTTTTTTTGCCTCTCTGCAGGCGGAAGTTTGCTGTGCTGCGAGTCGTGCCCGGCAGCCTTTCACCCTGACTGCTTAAACATCGAAATGCCAGACGGGAGCTGGTACTGCAACGACTGCAGGGCGGGCAAGAAGCTCCATTTCCAGGATATTATTTGGGTTAAACTGGGAAATTACAGGTCTGATGAAGGAATTTGTGTTGTTTTACAGTACTGGCATGTTTAACTAAGGATCATACAACTGGTTGCTCCTGTAGGCCAGCCTTGCTGCACACTGATTTCTCACTGCTCTCTGAACTAGGGACCTCACCTCCTTGCAAGCTTCAGGTTCAAAGGCTTGCAGCTTTGCTGTTGCTCTCGGACAAGGCATTACCCATACAGGACTCCTTGAGTCTTCTGACTTCTGCCTCCAGTGTATGAGCTGTCAACCCCTGTTTGTTTCAGAGATCTCTGCCAATAAATTGGTCTAACTGGTAATTGGCTAAATTACTCCCTCACAGGCTGGGACATCAGTCACTCAGGTCATTGGTGTTTCACACTTGGATGAGATTTGAGTGAGATAGAGGTAGCTGGGGGTTATCCTTGAAACATTAATAGGTGTTATCAACCTTCTCTTGATCTTTGACAATTACAGTAATTGCAGGCCTTGTAAAGATGACGGTTTTGCCACCCAGACACGGCAAGTCCTGTGTGTGTGCTTACCTTGCAGGCAGGTGCAGTCCCAGAGATCTGAGTGTCAGGCTTTCCTTTTCTAGTCTTCTCTTACTCTCTACTGAGAGAGAGGAGGAAAGGATTTTAAGTCCTCTTGTATCTTGGAAATAATAATCAGATACTGCTGTTTCAAGTGATGTTGTTAAACTGTCTCTTGCAGAAAGAGCCTGACTAAAATGCTGTATTTTTTTATTTGTACTTCTGTGCTAGATGGTGGCCTGCAGAAGTTTGCCATCCGAAAAACGTTCCCCCAAATATCCAGAAAATGAAGCATGAAATCGGAGAATTTCCTGTGTTTTTCTTTGGTTCTAAGGATTACTATTGGACGCACCAAGCACGGGTGTTCCCTTACATGGAGGGAGACAGAGGGAGTAGATACCAAGGGATCAAAGGAATTGGAAAAGTCTTCAAAAATGGTACATAGCTAAAATAAAACAAAAATAATCCTGGGGATATGCATGCTTTGCTTTCTTCACACATAGCCTTGGGTTTTGAACATCTGTTTTACAATACTGAATTAAACAAATTTGGGGTGTCCTGGGCAGCAGTCACTATTACTATCTTTGCAGGAAAATGTTATTTTCATGTCTTGAAAAAGACTGGGATCTAACTGAAATCATATCTGATGATTTTACTTTCTGGAAAGCTAAAAAAAAGACTGAGAGAGTGAACTCTCTCAGACTGGGAGACTAAAAGAGTAGAATTTATACATCTGTTAAGAGCATTAACACTCCAGAAGCATTGTTTGCAAGAAAATTGAATGATGGGACTAGGAAGTAGGCAATGCTTTGTTTTAACACACATGGGAATGAGCAAGTCAGTTTGGGAGGAGTAATCCTCTTTCTGGCATTTCTGTTGATGCTGCAATCTTTTTCAGCTTTGCAAGAAGCTGAAGCTCGATTTCGAGAAATAAAGCTACAGCGGGAAGCCAAAGAAACCCAGGAGAGTGAACGCAAACCTCCACCATACAAACATATTAAGGTAAAGTTTGAGGAAATGCCACTGGGAACTCAAAGGTTTGAGCTGAGCAGTGAGATGGGGTCAGGTTGTAATGATGGTAACTGTGCTTTCCCAGTCATGAGATGGTAAAATTTTGCTTTGGAAACATCTAGTGGTGCAAAAGCAAATTAGCAACCACTGTGTAACTCTTACAATAAAATTAACTGTTCTAAAGTCATATTTGAACCATTTTAATGTATTTTTTCAGGTGAATAAACCTTGTGGTAAAGTGCAGATATACACTGCTGACATATCTGAGATTCCCAAGTGCAACTGCAAACCCACGGATGAAAACCCTTGTGGCTTTGATTCCGAGTGCCTCAATCGGATGCTGATGTACGAGTGCCACCCACAAGTTTGTCCGGCGGGAGAGCGGTGCCAGAACCAGTGCTTTACGAAGCGCCAGTACCCCGAGACAAAGATCATCAAAACTGATGGCAAAGGGTGGGGTCTGGTTGCCAAGAGGGATATCAAAAAGGTAGGAATTGTTCTTACCCAGCAGAGAATTGGTGACCTGCAATGCTGTTTGTGGGTTTGGGATATACTTCACTTAGTGATACTTGGTGCCTTTCAGGGGGAGTTTGTGAATGAGTATGTGGGAGAGCTGATTGATGAAGAGGAATGTATGGCAAGAATCAAATATGCACATGAAAATGACATCACCCACTTCTATATGCTTACTATTGATAAGGTAGGGTATTTGATGTTTTTTGCCATTATTTGCTTATAACCTTATTTTGATCACTTTTTCTGTTGATTGCCTTGATAGGGCACTCTGCTACATTTGACATTGCACAGTTTCAAATATTCACAGTGTTGCATTTTCTGTGCCTGCTCTCTCCATTCTGTATGTACATAATGAATCTCCTTAGTTCTGTGTTACGTAATAAATTACATATTAAGGTCTATAGGCTGCTTGAAATGAAGTACAGTACTTACCCATACCTGTAAGTACAAAGTACTTACCTGCCTAGTCTTAAAATGAAGTGTGAAGTTTGGGTAAATAGTAGCGATACAGTGGAAGGAATTGCTGTTAGCAATACTTTTACTAAAATTTCAACAACAGAAAATAAAATTCTCACTTGAGAGAATGTGGAATAGAATTGTGAGGCTGTGTCCTGTGTAGGCCATTTAATCTTTTTTGCAGCCATCTGTCCCTTGCTTTGTTTATAACAAAACTAGGCTTGTGCTTTTGTAGAAACTCTTTCCTGAAAGCACTCTCTGTGTTAGTAGCCAGCCAGCCCTCCACAAATTGATTCACAGCAAATTATTACAGCACATTAATTAGCGCACCAAAATAATTCAGCACCTGTGGTTCTGTGCACACCTCTGAGTATTTTCTTTGTCAGGAGGGGGAGAAAGCGAAGAACCTGGACAGCAGGAGTTACAGATTATCTATATTATATTGCTTCAGTCCCCAGACAGCTAGTTAGGAGATAAACAAGAGCTGGCTGCCAGTCCTGCATTTTTTTCAGTCCCAACCACCATTGTTTTTCCCAAGACTCTTGCTCTGCATTTCCACAGCTACTGTTTTCATTAGTCCTGTTAACTGAGGAGTTCCTGCACAGGAGTTACCACCACAGAATGATGAAACCACGTTTCTCTGAACACTTAAAAGTTTCTCACCCCTCTGCTAGATGGACATAGAATGTCAGTGTGTTAAATATCCGAACTGAACATATATTTGACTCTTACTGTAATTAATAAACGCTCATCGTGGGTCTATTTTGCCAAAACTGCCAATGCCATTATGAGGCTGAGCTGCCCATGCAGTGAAGTATGTGCACACAGGCATGATACTTGTACATGTGCATTACAAAAATGAGCTAGAAGGAAACCATAATAATACTTCATAAATAAGCAAAGCCTTCTCAAGCATCTCTGCAAAGAAACACAGTTCTGGCAATTTCAAGACTTTATTTTATTTTGTTAATGTTCGGTACATTTGGTGGAGATAGAAATGAAAAAGCAATTGTGTGTAGGGATGGGATGTTTTTAGCTTACCAAGAGCTTGCTTTTGTTTAAACTAGGCTGATTTGGGGAAAGAAATCTGGTGAGAAATTAGCAATCTCTGGAAGTAATCGTGTAGTGACTTGGTAGAAGCCATAAAGCACAGTACTTGTAGATGCCTCACAGCTTCATGAATGCAAAGTAAATGGTAAAGGGACTGAGTCTGAATTTTGAGGCTTCCTGGGGGAGGGAGTTCCTTAACATGCCCACCACAATGCTCACAAGAACACTTATCCTGCCGTGTGGCTGTGATGGGTGCTGGGAAAATGTGAGCTAGAGCACGAGTATTGCTTTGGGAGTGTCACATTCCAGGCCATGTGGGACACTACAGTTTCCAATACAACATATACCATCAGTTGGCTTCTGTGCTCTGGATAGCAACACCATGTCAGTTCTGAATGCAACTACTGAAATCAGTTATGGATGATATTTTTTCTTTGTTTTTTGTGAGGGGGGAGAGAAGAAACATTCATCCTGTTACTGGTTTGTTCTCCAGGACCGTATTATTGATGCTGGCCCCAAAGGGAACTATTCTCGGTTTATGAATCACAGCTGCCAACCAAATTGTGAAACTCTAAAGTGGACAGTGAATGGAGACACTCGTGTCGGGCTCTTTGCTGTGTGTGACATTCCTGCAGGTACATCAGCTTGGCTTGGCTTTGGCTTCATTCCCTAAGTTAAACCTTTTGTGCAGTTATGAGTGGGACAGTCATGGTTTAACTGATTCAGTGCACATATTTTTGTAGAGAACTCATCACACAGAGGAGATGCTTTGTGATCTGCCTTTAATGTTTCTTAATTGTGAGTCCCATGGCTGCTTTTTGTTGCTTGCTTCTAGGGCAAGTATCCTTAGTAAGTTTTTGTTTTGGAACTCTCAAATGCATCTTTTCCATGAACATAATAAGCTTAAGGAGTGGATGTAGGAGGCTGTTTAAAAGTATCTGTGTTCTGGTTTGTGTACACACATGCTCACACACATACATACCTATCCATAGCTGTATTTAGATGGATGGATGGATAGATATGTGTGTAGGCCAGACACAGGCACTGTTTTGTGAAGTCAAACGAATTTATTTTAAAATGTAATTGCATAAGACATCATGTTTTGTGGGCATCTAGTTAATCATTGTCAGTGCTTGTGAGCAGTAAAGAGAGGGAAAATCCTATGGCAGTACAACAACAAGCAAGTCCCAAACCAGCAGACAGATAGCAAAAGCTGTGTTTGTTTGGAATAGTTTTGATAGAATTTGTTACCTTGTCCTTTTCACACTCAGGGACGGAGCTGACTTTTAATTACAACCTTGACTGTCTGGGCAATGAAAAAACAGTCTGCAAATGTGGTGCCCCAAACTGCAGTGGATTTCTTGGGGACAGACCAAAGGCAAGTAATACATCAAGAGATTTTGACAGTCTTGTCAGGGGAAGGGTTGTAGAAGCTTCAGACTGACTAAGAATGTGCCTAACTGTAGTCAGTGAGATTATTCTAACATTCTAGTTTATATTTCCCCATCTAAACCTTAAAGTATGATTATTTTGTTAAGATTCACTAAAAAAAAAAAAGAGTTGAACTGAAGAATAAAAAATGTGAGTTTCGAATGAGGAAAAAATGTTATCAAAGTCTATCAAGAAATGATCTGTATGATTCCTGTCAGGTTAGTTTGAAGCCTGTAATCCTGCAGAAGTTGTCAGGTTAGTTTGAAGCCTGTAATCCTGCAGAAGTTGATGGAGTTTCCTGAAGGGCTGGCATAGGAGTAACATCCACAAGTACCACCTGTGGATGTTGAAAATCTGCACCTTCCTGTGGTCCTTCACACTGCTCAGTACCAGCCACTTCAGAGAGTGGACTGGGAATCTTCAGAACCCACACAGCTGGTTTTTGTTAAGAGATGGACTTAAATGAGGTTTCACATAAGCTTGTGAACATTTACACAGACAACCATGAAGAAATTAAATGTTACAGTTTAGTTTTATGGGGCTGTCTGCATTGGTAGATAGAATGGGCTAATTTTAAAGAAAGTAGATAGTGATTAGTGGGGTGAGAGGGGGAAGGCATGATGGTAGGGATGTTGAAAAATCATCAAAAATTTTATTATTTAATTAAATTAAATTATTTTATTATAAAATTTGTAAATTTTATTATACAAATGGTGAAGGGGAGTTAAAGTGCAAGCAGCAGAATGTCAGATTGAAATAGGGATAAGGTTTGGTATATTCTTTCCATCATTACCTACAGTTCCTGAAGTTCTGCTATCTGTTCCTCAAAAAGAAATGGAGGCAGGTTTTAGTAATTCCAGCATTAGTATTGACAACTGGAAGAGAAAAATGGATATTGAAGTGATTGATGGTGCAAGTACATAATGAGGGTAAATTAGCCACAGGTAGATTAGACTGGAAATTTTGTCAGTGATGAGAAAATGAAGGGGGTTTTGCAGTAGAAAGGTCCTGTAGGGAGAAGATCTGGTTTCAGGATGACTTTTCACAAGGGTCAATGTAGGTTTTTTGTCAACACAGATGAGTACAGTGAGGCACTGGGCAGGTCTGCCCCAACTCAAGTTTTTGGCTGTGCACACAGTCTGCCAGGTGTGCCAACAGCTTGGCTAGGTTGTGTAATGTTTTTCCTTTGCAAAACTGGCATTTACAGATTTACATCTTACTCTTTTAGAATTCTTCCACTAATGCCTCAGAAGAAAAAGGCAAAAAGACCAAAAAGAGAACACGGAGACGCAGAACGAAAAATGAAGGGAAGAAAGAATCTGAAGATGATTGTTTCCGTTGTGGTGATGGAGGCCAGCTGGTATTGTGTGACAGGAAATCTTGTACTAAAGCTTATCATCTCTCCTGTCTTGGTTTGGTGAAACGTCCTTTTGGTGAGTCAACCCATGTCTGACACTTGTATAAATAACTTGTGCAGGTACCTCAGTTATTGCACTGAAACCTTGTCAGGATTGTCATCTTGAAAACATTGGGTTTGTATGGCAGGAACTTTGTGCATCGTGTGGGAGCAGCTCCTCTTGGATTTGAAGAGAAAATGATGGCCTCCTCCTGCCTCTCTGGCAAAATGAGGCATTTGTTTTACAAATGTAGGTAATTGAGTGCATCACCTAGTAGGAGCACCATGGCCCTGCCACAGAAAAGTTGATTGTATCTAAGAAATGCATGAAGCCCTTTGAGTTCAAGCCAGAAGAACAGCAGCAGCTTCTGAAACAAGGCAAGTAGGGAAATTAGGAGCAGCAGCAATCAGGTTGCAGTTCCAGATATCACAGGAGTTACTGGGTTCCAGTCAGCCATATCAGCTGGGATATGAGCAAGGGAAGCAGGCAAAGCCTGTTGTCCCAGAAACAAGTAAAACAAGGACTGGTAAAGTGTGCTGGGGTGAAACAGCAGCTGTAAGTGAAGCGCACCAGTCTTCCCTGAGCAAAACTGGCAACAGACAAGGGATTGCTGTAAGAGTAGGCAGCAGCTGACCGGATGTTTGGATGCTCTACCAGCCTGCAAGTTCTGTAAAATGCTATTGAGCAAAGCCTGAGTCATTTCTTCTAGCCAGAGCTGACTGCTGTGTTTAAATGAGATTGTGTCAAGTCTGCTCCTTGCAGCTGCCAGCTGAGCTTCATGAGCATGATGTAGCATTTTGAGTGTTGAGACCAGCCCCGGTAGTTGCTGTCATTTGCTTTGTCAGGAAAGTTGTGCCTTGTTCAGCTGCTACAACACAAAACTTCTTTAAGAGACGATGCCGTGTTTTACTCCCCACTAATGGGCTCTTTGGTTTTGATTGCAGGGAAGTGGGAATGTCCTTGGCACCACTGTGATGTTTGTGGCAAACCTTCTGTTTCTTTCTGCCACTTCTGCCCAAACTCTTTCTGCAAGGAGCACCAAGACAGGACAGTACTAAATTCCATGTTGAATGGACAGTTATGCTGCTCTGAACATGTTCTCGGGGTGGATTCTGTTGAAACTCAGAAGACTGAGAAACCCCGCAAAAAACTGAACAAGTTCAAGCCTAGGAGAAAGAGGAACAGATGGATGAGAGCTGAATGCAAATAGTCATGGACTGCAGTTTCTACTGCTAACACTATCTTGTAGATAAGTTGTGAATATGACCAGGGAAGGACACAATTTTACATATATTCTGTAAAGGTTACAATGGGGGGGGATTTTTTTGTTTTGTTTTTATAAATCCACTGAGCCAACCACAGCAGTCTTCTGCTGCTTCTGCACTGATAACGAACTGCATAGTTCAGCAAACTTCAGGACAAACCAAACTTAGTACTCAGCATTACAGTTACACTTGAATTGTTACGAATGTAAAAGGTTCCCTCCAAAATACTTGCAGATTGGAGGTAGGTTAAACTCAAAGCAGGTAGGCGTAAACATAGTTTTTTTGAGATAGTATTTGTCAACCAACAGATGTTTAAAATAGTTTATCCTTGAAAGAAGTTATTAGTTCTCAAGTCCTTTTGAGTAAGAAATGGCTTGGTCTGTGGTCCCAATGAGATTTGCTTGCCTTGTGTGTTTTTGAGCAAGTGCTTGAATGCCAGTCATGACCCAGGTGAGTCTCTCTCTACAGCCACACGCACAACAATTGGTTTGTGCTCTTCAAAAATGATTCCTAAGCAATCAAGATCATAAATATCCTTTCACCAAGAAATGTGGTGCGTGTTGGGAAAGGCACACCCTGTACCAGAGAGGGGGAATCTTACTTTGTAAGAGGTTTTTTCTATACTGTTTTTTCCCGTATTTCATCCCAGCAAAATAGAAGTTACTTGATCATGCAGAGCTGTACAGGTCTGGACTTGAAGGGATATTGTCTTGCAATCTAGACCCAGTACTATAGGATTTTTGTGTCTTAATAAAAATAAATCTTACAAAAGCTATTATTTGGAAAAGATTACTTGATTTTTTTTTTCCCTATTGTTAGGTAAATGCAGAGGCAGACTTTTCTTTGGAATGTTAGGAGTCCAAGCATTTCTACTTCATGATAATGCAAGGAATGCCCAACAAGGAACAAAACCACCCCCATGAATGAAACAGAAAGTGAAACTTGACTAAAGTGCAAAAACGAAATTCAAAACAATTAAGTGAAAGTGAAATAGATTTTTGAAGAAGTATGTAAGAATTTTAGTGAAATTTAGCCTGACTGTTCCTTTTGATAAAGTTTGTATAAAACTGGCTTCTTGACCTGACAGACCGAAATCTTTTGTTACATTTTTAGGAGCTCTGCTCTTGACTATCCTGTCACCACTGTTGTGTCAGCAAAGCTATTTTGAATTCCTCACTCCCATTAGCATTAGGTTCTCACTAAGTGAGATAAAGATACAAGGCTTAGTATTGATAGAAATAATACTAGAACTAGGAAAAAACGGTAAAGAAAAACATCTTTGCCAGTTTGGTTCCCAGTGCATGTCCTTGGCGTGTGATTTGGCAGCATTCCAAGCACATTTTGAGTTGTGCCATTGTGACCTGCCCTCCGTAAACACCACGTGCACCTCCATGTCCATTGAGCCATTTGTGCATGTTCTAGCTTAGTTTGCCCTTAATAGTGCAGAAACTCTGTGTAGCCCTTTTGAAAATGAAGCCTTGCTGTATCGTGGAAGTGTATGGTTTTTTTCCCAAGGTATTTCCTCAGGATTTGATTTAGTTTTTGGAATTACAAAAATCCTCATTTATTCCCAACACATAAAAATTTTGGTTTTATTAGAAGATATTAATTGAAAGAGGTTATAGATGCTGCATTGCCCTATGCTGAACGCTTTGGTTTCTGTTTTGTGACCAAAATGCTTTGTTTTTTGAATCAGTTTTTATAAACACTGTTGGAAGGTTAATTTTTTTTTTTTTAATAATTTCGAAGAAATAGCACAGTTCGAAATCAGGGGGAGTGTTACATGTTTGCATTTTTTAAAATGGTATGCCAAGCCTTGCACTCAAGTTAAAATTCAAGATTCCTTAATTGATTTTGAGGGAAACTTTTCCTCTGCCATGGGACTGAAGAACAGTCCTGTGCCTAAAATCAAAACCAAAAAATGATACTATGGATGTTTCTCTAATATTGGGCTTCGAGGGAAGGAAAACAAGGTCAGGTAGTAAAGCAGAAATATTTTCCTCATTGCTTTAAAACAAAATGAAGGAATTTGATGTCATTGGGACCGTTCTTTGAATACTATACCATGTAAGGAAGGCTTTGTAAGAATACCTTTAAATAAGTTATTATAAAATTTTTCCTTTACATTCCATTGCTTTTATAATTTGTTAATATTTTTAGTTGTTTTGTTGCTTTTTCCTCTTCATGTGTAGGTGTAACAGCTCTGTCACTCTGGAACAGTGATGCCCTGGTTCCTGAGAGGCAGATCCCCACTTCCAGAAGCCCCTGTCTCAGTTACTGACAGGCACTGCTGCAGTGACAGCACCCACGGGGTTTGGGATGGGGCACGGAGCCCACAGCTTCCTGCCCCCTCTCCGGGGGCTCACAAGCACATTCAGCACGGCAGGATGCAGGACAGCCACTCCTTGTGTCTGTCTGTGGGGACAGAGGGACTCTGTGTCCACACAAACAGATCTGAGCCAGGGGCTGTTTGACCTTCTGCTTCCTTCTACCTCTCCCTGCTCTTTACTGCTTCACTCTCTGGGCCCACGGAGTTCTGCATCCCTGAGACTGCAGCCCAGGAGTTCATTTGTGAGTTCCTAGAAATTCATTCCTTCTGCTGGGCACGTCCTGTAGACTGATCTTGAGAAGGAATGTGGATCATATTCTCCCTTGATGCGTACTGGCCATGTAACCCTGTGAGCTCAGCTCAGGCACTCAGGTGGTGATCTGGGAGAGTTTTGGTTTCTGTACCAGGACAGGTGGGGTTTAGGTGCATTGTAATGAAGGCTTCTGTACCTTACTCTGCAGCCTGGGAAACCAGGCTAAAGTTTTGTTTTAAAAAGAAGACAAAAGTTGTGACATTGTTTTCATTTTCCCACTGTTTAAATACAAGGTAAAACAATCCTTAAGACTTGAGCTTTCTCATAATGCAACTCAATACTTTTTAGCATTCAGCAGTTTGAAGGATTTTCTGTTATAAATTAATCTAAACAACATCTAACTGTGGCATATTATGAGGCCTTAAATGATGTTCTTTGTGTCTTGCCTGTCAAAGTAGCAAAATGTCTTTCCTTTTCCAGCAAAAAGCTGATACATGACAGCCAACTTCAGAATTTGTTGTTCTTTTATCACATGAGCAAGCATGGAAACAATTTTCAGTTGAGTATGTTAGATGTATTTTCATACAACCTAGGAAAAATAATCAAAGTAAATGTCTGTTTTGGTCAGTAGCTTTGTGTTTATGGTCAGGTTTTAGGAGGTTTTTTATTTGAATTACTTGGAAAAGCAAAATATCTTGAAAGACGTATTAATGGGATTTTTCCACATTGTTGAGTCTCATTATTCCATGTCTGCTTGAGAAAGTTCAATGTCTTATTAAATGTTGAATTCTATTCCTAGTTATTTAAGGAGTTGCTAAGTCTCTTTTGTAAAACAGCTCTACATGCTTATTGTGGCACTATTTTTTTTTCTTTAAAGAAAAAAGTGAAATTGATACATACTAAGCAAGCATGGTTTGGCAGCGAGGGAACAGGGCTTTGTTCTCTCATAGGGAAAACTTACACTCCAGGCCTTCCTAAGAGACACCCTCGAAATACTGTTTTACACTTCCATGGAGGTGATAATGATTGTGCTGGGGCTTGTTTTCACACTGTTTCTTATCACAGGAATGCTGACGTTTCTTGCAGTCCAGTTCTTCCAGTGCTGCTCTCTGCTGCTCATAATTTTACAGGTTTTAGTGACACTGAGCTGGAGCCACCCAGCCCAGCCAGCAGTGCACCCTTGGGGTCCTTTTGCTGTCACAAGTGCTGGTCCTGCTTGGTCAGGTCTGAATTTGACTGTGTGTGGCTTTTTCAGATAGGTTTTTCTGGGTCTGGTTTGGCTTCATGTGTGAAGTCTCCCACCTGTGACAGCAGCTACATTTTTTTAAAAAGCATTTCAGAGACCTGCTTTGATACTGGTGGCTTATGGTTCTGCTGAGGTCACCTGGGGCTGTGCATCAGGATTGTGTCCCTCTGCTGCTCCCAGGAAAACCACAGCCTTGGGCCAGCTGAGAAACTTCCTGTCTCTCCTACATACACTGTGGGAGAGACTGCAGGGAGTCTGCCCGTGCTGTGTGCTGGGCTGTGGGGAGGGTTGTAGGTGCTATCCCTGCTGCTGCTGATCCAGATTAGAGTCACAGAATGGTTTGGGTTGGAAGGGACCTTACAGACCATCCACTTCCAAGCTGCTGCCATGGGCAGGGACACATTCCCCTAGACCAGGTTGCTCCAAGCCCCATCCAACATGGCCTTGAACAGGCAGGAGGCAGCCACAGCTTCTCTGGGCACCCTGTCTGACCACAGTGGCTGATGTGCCACTCTTCCAACCAGTTATTCGCCTGCTACAGCTGAGAGAGATCAGAGAACTGATACATTTTATAAATTCTTTGAACACCTCCCCTGGGGAGAGAATGAGCAGCTGAGGGCAGGAACCACTTACCCCCCCACAGCTGGGTTACTTCAGCTACCTCTTCTGCTGCAAGACTGAAGGGAGAAGTAACACCTGCTCCCACCTCTGTGCAGTCATTTAAAATCGTGGATCTTTTGATAGAGTTTCTGTTTTTACTGGCGGTGGAGGGCTGGTGAAGCACTGCACTGACAAAAAGGGTCCCAGCTGGCTGGGCTGGGCTTACACAGCACCTGTGTGGGAATGTCCTGAAGAAAGGAGGAAATTATTTACTTGTTAAAGAAGCCGGGAACTGGAAGGGGAAGACCTTTCCCATCAGCCCAGTGCAGCAGAGCAGGGAGCTGGGTTGGTTTGCACAAGTAGCCACAACTCAAAAACTGAGTTTTATTTCCCAGCACTGACTTTAGCTATACAGGAATAGGTTGCTCATGGTTAAACACCTTGCCCAGACCCACATCTGTGTTGCCCCAGGGGAAAGAGAGGCAGGTGGCTGCTGATCATGGTCTGTGCTACCAGCCAGCATAGACTGGCTCTGTGTCTTCCGTGCCCCCGTACGTGGTGTGTCCTCCCAAGCCCCGAGGCAGCAACAGGGACTTTGAGGATTTCTTGCCATGCTCTTGCCGCCTTCTCAGAATTATTAGAAAGACAACAAGGATTCCACCTGGAACGAAAGGAATGGTAGTTATTCACAGATGGGAATGTAAAGTGTCAGGTGATGTTTGCTCCAAGGCTTCTCAACTCAGGTATCCTCTTCTGGTAAAATAAGGGGTATTTTCTTTTACATACTCTGTCCCCCCAAAAGAAAAGGATAAAAAAAAAGGTTTCACAAACAGTAATAACATTTAACTTCAGCATTTCAGCTTAACTCTGGAAGCTGCAAGGAATAACGGCAACTTTTAATGAAATAATTCAATAACTTGCGGATCTACTCCCATTTACTCTCTACTCTCTGGAACTGTTTTCCACTTGGCATCTTACCCACTGCAGACCTCACCAAAAGGATCTTGCTGAGAAATTAGTTTGCTCTGTGCAGCACTCACACTGAAGCACAAGAAGTAACTAACCTAGATTAACTCTGAGTCTAGACTGAGATCAGGGCTGTCAGGAAAAATTACTTTTGGATTGGGCATAGACATGGAAGTAATTGGCAAATCTCAAGTACTGCGACATTCTGTTCGTTTGTTTCTGGCAGAAGCATCATCACAGAAAACTGATCTGAACAGAAGAGCACAAATCTGTCGCTGTGATGCAATATGGCCAGACAAATACGCCCAAATTTCGGTTGTGTGAGCAGACAGCCTCATGGTAAACACTTGATCTGTGAGCCCAGCCGTGAAATACTCGCAGGTTCCTGTGGGGGCTGTTTCCTTTCTCCCTCTTTGCAGCAAGCTCTGGGAGAGGCAGGAACGCTGTTCCCTGACCCTCGGACTTGTTTATCACAAATGCTGGTTAATGGGCCATTGTCCCTCTCTGGACAGTCTTTTCATGTACTTCAGTTTAATCTACTTTTTCAAATTAATGCTCGCTTCAGATGGCATCTGTTTTGGCAGATTTTTGGACAACAGCCTGGCATGAGGGGATAGGGGTCAGTGGAGGAGCTTTCTCATGGCTCCAAGCCACAGCTTGTGAGAACAACCCTGATCTGCTCCCACCAGGCATTGCAGCCCCGTGGAGACAGCAGTCAGACAGTGCTGCTAGAGCTCCTCCAGACCCTGCTGCCCTTGTCTCATCCGTGGAGTCCCCTCCTCAGCTGCCAAGAGAGGAGTGTGATGAGAATGCTGCTTTCGTGTTGGAGAAGCAGCTTTGCTCCGTGTGTGTCTTGTTCACTGTGGGGAGCAACACATGCATTTAATCTCTCCTCTCTCTCCCTTTAACAACAGCATGGGTCGTCAGGAGGTACATAAAATACACTTGAAACACAGAAACCATGAATATGAGGCTTGTTGGATATTTATCTCCTGATGGCTTAGTCATCTCTATGACTTGGCTCTCTTGATACAGGATTGTCATCTCTGGTAGTGTAAGTGGCACTTAGGGATTTCTCTTCATCTCTCTGGGCACAGGATGCAACTTCCTCCTCCCAGCTTCCTCATCTGCCCTTTTTGCAATCCATAGCAGTAATAGTTGCTCATTTTCATCATAACTCTCTGATTAAACCTCTCCCCAACTTGGATTAAAAACAAGAGAACTCTTCTTTTTCCCTTTTCCGAGACCAAAAATGCATATTCATTGTTTTGGAACGATTATTCATGGTGCAGCTTCCCAGTTGAAAAGCTCATCCACTCGTTAGCTTGCCCTAGTGAGCTCATTTACAGCAGGTGGCATCTGGAGGAATGCTCCCCACACTCAGCAGCTTCAGGCTGTCTGTCATTCTGTGGGGTACAAGATACATTATGGCATCAATACAACCAACGCTGCATGAGCCAGCAGCTCCCCATCCTGCTGGACGCTGTGGCATGACTCAAGGCAGGAATGCTTTCAGGAAATGAAGTCTCATAACAAAAGGAAATTTTTCCTACTTTTGTGCAGCCAAGGAATCCCTGTGTGAGGGTCCAAACACACCCCTGCTTCCCAGGGACAAACAAGCATTCAGCACTGTGCCACTTTGCTTCAGAGCAAGGGAAAGGACTATCACTGGCATTGAAAGCAGCCAGAAGGACTAGTTAGAAATCCAGCTTTCCAGAAACACAAAATACACCACAAAATGCTTGGTTTAACTGTGGAGGGGTGTCTGGTTTTACCACAGGACAGAGAGGACCCAGACTCACCTGCTGAGAAGGTGGCCAGGACAATGATCGTGGCAGGGGTCAGCTGGCAGGAGTCCCCCACCTTGTACAGGAAGAGCTCCATGCAGTAGGTGGGCTCCACGCTGCCCCTGGGGCAGAAGGCATCAGGAGGGCACTTGATGGGGTTCACATCTGGGCTCTGCCCAAGAGAAGAAGTAACTCAGCACCAACAAACTGCAGAAGGCAACCAGGGCAAAGGGAGGTGACACTTTAGCATTGGGGGGAAAAAAATAAATAAATGAATCTGCCATTATTAAATTCAGCCTTGTCTGCCCCTGCAGTGTTAGAGTATGGGGAAGAGCAGAAGGTGTCATTACACAGCAAGTCCATACATCAAACCCCCTCATTAATGCACGCACCATCCCCTCATGGCCCAGTCAGAGCAGGCAGCTCCAGGCACAAAGACACACTCCTGGAGTCATAATTTTAACCATCTCCCTGCATCACAGCCCTGTCTCTGTTTAAAAGAAAAGAAGCTCAGATTACCAAAACAAAAACCAAAAGTGTTAATTGAAGCATATTTAGCTTGTCATGGGACAGCTCTGTGGGTAACACAGGCTGCCCCCAGCTGATGGGGACTCACAGGGCAGTAGTGGTTTTCTGGGCACAGGTCACAGCTCTCCTTGCCCCGCTGTAATTGGTACTCTCCCATCCTGCAGGCCTTGCATCTGTTGTCACTGGGGCCTTTGAATGTACCTAAATAGCAAATAACCATAAAATTAAGGTCTGAGACTAGACCCCAGGACCTTTGCAATTGCAAATGGATGAATCAGCTTTCAAAACCACAGGGAGAAAGAGCATTGAGTGCCCATGTGCATAACAAAAGCTGAGCCTGGACTTCGGTCCTGGTTCGGTGGCAAAGGGTCAGAACAGAACCAACAGGGACAGAGGGACTAAAGAATATTTGGGGTCAGACCTCAGCAAACAGAGTAGTGTGAGTAGGAGTACGGGGAGAGGGGTTTAGTAGTGAGCTCTGGCTTTAATGTAGAGGGAAGATGGGAGCTGGAGGTCGGCGGTGTTTCATCCTCTCCAATTCTAGATTCAAACACCTTTTCCAGCTGTTTGAAACTTGCTGAGCAGACTTCAAAGCACAGCTCAGTTTCCCAAGCTTTGTGGGAGAGACAGGTCACAGAAGTTCCAAGTCTCAAAGTGGTAAATGCTTTCCTGCATGTTTAAAATGTAGCTTGGCAGTGAGAAACTCCTGGTGCTGTGTCCAGACTGGGGGCTGGCCACTGCCATGGGGCTGGCTGGAGTGCTCTGCCTGAGCTCTGCCCAGCTCCTGCTGGCTCACCTGCTGCAGCCCGGTGTTGTTCCAGGCAGCACAGGCAGGAGCAGGGCCATGTCCCTCACATCCCTGTGTCCCTTTGCCCCAGGCTGCCCCTGCAGAGCATCCCCATCTCTGAGAGCAGGGCTGTGCTTTCCTCAGCAAAGCCACCACCACCGATGAAGATGCTTTTTGCTGGAACTGTTACCCAGCTGTGGATTTGGGCTCCCTGGTGTGCCAGGGACCAGCACACCTCTGTTAACTGGCCATTAGCCAGCCTGGCAGGAAGGTCTGGCACAGCCTCCACCAGCACCCAGTCAAAGCACCCCAGCACTATCCCTCACTGCCAGGGCACAGCTCTGCTCTGCAGGGGACCTGCAGCCTCTGGGCCAAATGAGACAAGTCTGGAAGGAGCCTCTGGAGCTGGAGCTGTGTGATCCCAGCTGGGCACAGCCTCCCCTCCTGGCTGCAGTTACCTGGTGGGCAGGACTCGCACCCCTCCGACGCCTCCCGAGGAGCCTCTTGCCCGCCGGGGCAGGGCAGGCAGGCCGAGCAGCTGGTGGTGCTGGGAGGGGAGAGGAGGCAGGACACTCTGTAGGATGAGCACTTCCAAGACCAGCCCAGCCCACCAAAGCCAGCTCTTACAAGCTAGAGTCTCCAGGGTCAACCACACCAACCAGGAACTTCTGCCATTTTGTGGTTGTCTGTCTCCAGTGCAGTTTCTCACACAGAATCACAGAATGGTTTGGGTTGGAAGGGACCTTAAAGATCATCTCATTCCAACCCCCATGCCATGGTCAGGGACACTTGACCAAGTTGCTCAAAGGCCCATCCAGCCTGGCCCATCCAGCACGTCACATTAAGGCTGGGCACATGGTGGCATTTCTGTCCTCCCTTTGGTTGCTTATTTGTGTGAAACTCGTATGAGCTCAGTGTGCCTTAGCAAACTTGGCTGGAACTGGTTGGAACTGGGCTGGACCTGCAATACAGCCAGGTAAGCCCAGGGTCCAGTCCTGTGGCCATTTCACCAGGGTTCAGCAGAGATCTGCTGCATAACATGGGACCAAGGAGCTCAAGGGAGGTCAGAAGGAAGGTGAGTATCCATGTGCCAGTTCACTTTGGACACGAACACCCCAACCTCTGTGCAGGAATCCCTAACACAGCAGGTCAGGGGCCATGTGAGGTACCACCAGCACCTCTGGAATGCAGGAATGGGGGAGGTGGGTTGTGAGCTGATGCTCTGCCACCTCATCCCAGGGTCCCTCCACATCCAGCCAGGATCCTCCCCTCATCGTACCATCCCTCCCTCACCGGGGACAGCACCAGTGTCCCTACAGCTGAAATGGCAGGTGACTTGTCTCTTGGCACTACACTGGTGGTTCCAGCTCAGTGGCTAAAAGAAACACCCCCCTCCCTGTCCACCTGAGATCCAGCACCCCAGGAGGCTCCTTACTTGCAAAATGATCCTGGCTGGCAAGGCAGACAAAAAGCTGCATTTTGCTTGGAGCTAAAATAGCCTGAAAAAGAGAAGAGTAAGGCTTCAGGATCTTGCCTCCACATCCCTGCCTCACATCGTTGTGTATTTGCTCATGTCCATTTTACAAGCAACCAAGCAACTCCCCACAACACACTTCAGGTGGCATTTCAAGGGTTAATTTAGGATATTTGGGTTTATATTTATCAAAAGCTCTGAAAGAGCAATGAAAGTTCCCTGCTGCCCTCTGCCACGTTGAGGGATGCATGGAGGGCTCAGGCAGGTTCCCCTGGTGTCACATCTCACATCACTCAAAACCACACCAAGGAGACACCTGTCACCCTTCCCAGCACCACAGGTGGAGCTGGAATGAAGCTGGAATAGGTGATCCCAGTGCCAACTCCCAAGTTATTCAGCTGGAGCCGGGCTCTGGCCAGGGGAAACCCTTCTGGTCACCTCAGCCCTTCCAGGCCTTCCCCCACCCCAGGAAATCTGGGGTGCATCTTCTTCCCTCCAGAAGTAAGGACACAAGACCCACCAGCCAGGATGGCTCTGCTGGTGCAGCAAATGCTCCCTCCCTGCACCACGAGGACCAGGATGGGCAGGAGGACACGCACAGACCCTTCCCAAAGCACAACAAAGAGTGAAGTTCCCCAAAGTGCCCAGGGTGTGGGCAGGGGCCAGCAGGGCCCAACCTGTGAGTCCCACCACGCCAATGGGAAAGCTGAGGGCAGCACTTGGGAATTCAGGTGGGTTTGGAAGGTGCCTGATGATGTACAACATGGTCACTGCCCACATGGGACAGAGTTAAGGCTCAGAGAGGAGCTGGACATGGTGTGGGTAAGATCTGCCTCAAACCTAGATTTGCACCAGGCAGCAGAGGCTGCGGCAGAGCAGGATGAAGCCAAACCCACCTCCCCTCTCCCTGCAAGGAAAAAGGAACTTCTTCCATTTATACTTGCAGGATTTAGGGGCCACCCCCACAGACTCCCCTGTTGTCTGACACAGTGTTCAAATCTGTGGAGTAAAGGGAGTGACAGACCCCATCGCTGTCACCAGCCGCATTTTGTTCCTCCCAAACTCAGCAAGTGACAGCCAAGGTTTGGGTTCAGCCCAGCAGCTCGGTGGGCGGATTGTCAAAGGAACAGTTGTGCATGTTCAAGCAGGACCCCATTTGGGTGCAGAAGAGCTGCTGCACTGCATGTGCTAATTAGCTTTTTGCATAAGTAAGTGCTGTTCTGTTCTGCACATGCTGTTACCCGTCTGCAAACACATTGTACCAGGCTTGAGTGGCATTAGCCAGGTGCAGTGCAGCTCCCTGAAACCCCAGTTTTAATGTGTGGAAAATAAGGACAGTTAATATTCACTTAATATTCAGACTGCAGAAAATTGCCTAAATGAAAACCAAGGTGGTTTAGACTCATTTTTGCTATCAGAAATAGAGAATATTTTATTTTCCTGACAACACTCCCCCCTTGTGCTAAAACTGAATTTCATAAACCTTTTTTCCCAACTTTCATTGCAGAGTTAGCATTAACTTGTTGCAAAAACAAGCATGGCTGAGATATGCTCTTTTCATTTTAATAACAACAGAAGAGGGAAGAGATCTGCTGGGCTATTTTTAGCCTGTTTACCCTTCAGTGCTTTTAAGTTACCTCGTAATTGCATCTGGCCCTGGGAAAAGGCATCATGTGATGAAAATGCATTTGGGTTGAACACAGACCAAAGCCTACCTCGCTCACACGCTCTGCAGGCTGCAGCCCCAGGCTCATTAGCAAAATGTCCAGGCGGGCAGGGGAGGCACAGGGTGCTCCTTGGGAAGCTGGAAGGGAAGGGAGCAGAGTGGAACACGGTTTTAGGTTACCCAAGCCTCTATCCACTTGGAGAAGAGATAGCAGAGCATGACACTGACAGGTCTAGAAACAGAGCAATTACAAAGAAGGAGTTCAGGTGATCAGTTTGAACTCACCTGAATGTTAAAAGTCCACTAGAAAACTAAAGTTTTCTGCATTATTAACATTACAGATGCCCTGTGCCTGTGGGCTATATGGAAAGGGACCATCTGAAAGGTGATTGAAGGTCTTGAAAAATACATTGTGGTCAGGCTTAAAACCCTTGGCTTAAAGTCAGACTCTTAAATCCACTCTTAAAAATGGAATAGGGAAGGTGTTTGCTGTTCAGCATCCATCAGCGATTTCAGAAGGAGCTGCTCCATTGTTGGGAAGCAGGAGCTGAAAAAAGGACCTAAACCACAGGCAGTGACGTGTGAGAGTCCTGACCTTAAATAGCAGGGACTGTGGGAAAAGGGAGGCAATATGTCAGACCTCCAGGAGGAGGAAATGAGGGAAAGGCAGGAAAAGAGAAAGCTTTTACATTCATCACTAACAGAGCCAAATTCCCCTCAACAAGTATGTGGGTATAAGAATTTGATAACATACTCAGAGATGCTCTGGAGGAAAACAAGGACATGCTCTTTAATTCCATCAGAAACTCCAGGGCTGAGTGAGCTTTGCAGAAGAAAACCAAAAAAAAACCCCAAAATCAACTGGAAACACAGCAAAGGCTTTGCTGAAAACAAACCAAGGCAGGGCCTGCGCCAGCCAGAGCCGCTCTAAGCTGCGGGGAGGCCGAATTCTCCAAATACCACAGAAATGTCAAATGGTCCCTTCAAAGCCCTGAGGCCCAGGCAGCCACCAGGAGATGGCCATGCACATGCCCCAGGTCCCCTCCAGATCCCCCCACTTCTGGTCCCTGCTCTGGCACACACCAACCCAGCGCTGCTGCCTGACCCCCTCTGGTCCCTAGCCCTCTCCCACCTCCCAACAGCAGCTGTGTGTGCCCTGGAGGCTGCTCCTGATTGTCTTTTAAAGCAATTTGGGGTATATTTTTAGGGTAGGTCCTCACAGCACAAACTGCAAGGGGGGAGCACAGAGGGGAGCACAGAGAAAGATCCTGCTGGCACCTCAAACTCAGGGGCTGCTGCAAACAAACTGCACAGTCAGGTCACCCTTCCTACAGCCAGATTTTGTTTCCATTCCCCAGGACTGACCCAAATGGAACTGTTCTGCAATGGACACAATCCTGGGAGGCTCTTGCCACCTGTCCTGTCCTTGCCACCACACAAAGGACACAGCCCACTGTTTGCAGACGTGGATACAGCAAGGGAAAATCCGATGGAAATGGAGAGAGCAGCACATCCATATATCCCCACAGCCAGAGGACACTTGTACAGCATCCCTGGATGAGACAGCCTGGTGGAATTGCAAGACTGGACTCCTGGCTGGGATGTCTTGTCAGATTTTCCACACTCTATCAGCTGAGGGTATTGCTTTAGATGCCACTGACTTAAATGTAATGAGATCCCTTGGCAGCAAGAAAACAGGGAGTGAGAAAGTATTTGGGCAAAGCAGGGAGATGGAGCCTGTTGGACAGACATATCCTGGAGAAAAGCTGAAGAGATGAGCCCACACCTCACTCCCAAGAGTCTCCCCGTCACAAAACAACATGTTCCCTCAGTGCAGACAAAAGACATGGGGATAAAAAAGGGAAGCCCACAGAGGGACAGCCCTCAGCACAAGGATATCCACACCACGGTTTCCTGATGAGGAGAATTTAGCCTCTGGGAAACAACCCTTGCAGCACTTTTCCTACAGCCCAAAGGAAGAGATTTTTCCAGGTGGGAAGTGTTTTGTGGAATAGCATCCAATCCCCATGCCCAGGGGCTCAGTCACTCACCTGGTGTAATACCCCTGTGGGCAGGGCAGGCAGGATGGTTGCCCGCTTTGGGGCTGGTAGTGGCCTGGTGGGCAGGGGCTGCAGGCACTGGGGTCTGTGCACAAGCCCCCTGCGCAGCACGAGCAGCTCAAGGTGCCTAAATTGGAACAAAAAGTCAGGATCAGGATTGCAAGACTTGACTGAAACCCCTGTGTCTGCTAAGACAGGTCACTGCCACAAAGGCAGAAGCTTTGGGATGCAGTTCCTCTGGCAAGGCACTTATAAAGGTTAGAAACTGCAATGTTCATGCTAATTATGGTGCTGTCCACTGTTTGCAAGCTGCAGAACAGCCATAAGATGATCTAAGGAGTCAAGTCTATCAGTGTGGATCTCCAGTAATTAAGCTGACTGCTTTTTCCATCTTTAATTTGAGGGGCCAGGAAAGTTTTCCTTGTTTTTCCTCCAACACACACACAAAAAAAAAAGAGACAAAAGAAAAAAAAACAAAAAAAAAGAAACCAATATACTTCTTTAGATTACTGATAATTTAAGCTTGTAGGAAGCAGAAGTGATGCGTAAAGCCCCAGAGTCGAAGATCTGCCTTAAGCAGCAACAGCTGTTCTTTGAGCACAGGCACCAGGGCATTCCCAGCAGGAAAGTTCTACCCCTCTCTGCTCCACAAAACCAATCCCAGCCACGCAGAGGAATTGGGTGGGATTTACTGCAGCTGCACACATCAGACCTGCCATCCCCCTGCTTGCCCAAGACAGTCCTGGCAGCTGCACCACCAACACAGGCAAGAGGAAAAGGCCCTGTAAAAGAAGATCCTGCACACAAGGGAGGTGGGAGTTAACTCCTGTCCTCTGCAGATTCACCCTAAAGCATCAGAGCTGCTTATTCCCCTTTTTTAAACTGCCCTGTAGTGCAGGAAATAAGCAAAATATACATGGCTTGTATTTTGGAGAATTATTTTCTTTTTCTGAGATTTTTTGTGTGGGATGGGGTGGTGGTGTTTGAAATCAAAATCCAACCGTGTTACTACATAAATGACTTCTGGGAAAGGTGACATTATGCACTGCTGACCACAACAGAGGTTGATCAAGTATTTTCTCAAGGCCATGGGAAAAGGCTGTCTCTATAGCAGAGATTCTCTTTCAAACATTCAAGACAGCTGGAAATTGACCTTGTATTTGGCCCTGGACCCCAAAACGATGTTCTTCTGCCAATAAATCAAACTGCACTTGTGTTACACTTTGTGCCACAATCCCACTGCTCTCTTACTCCACTGGGGAAGCCTCAGGAAGACCAAAGCACAGCACAAAGCCAGGAAAGACCAAGTCTTTGATTTCAGAAGGGTGAAATGAATTAACTCCCTCTCCTGCTGCCTGTCCAAGCTTCCAACACAAGAACAAGTGCTGGCTTCACCTCCCCTGACAAATCCCTTTTCCCTCTAACACAGAAGCCAGGAGCAGGGACTCTTACCTTGGCTGGGGATTGTCCCTGGGGGGCAGAGGGCACAGGCTGTCACATTCACTCTGCTGCAGTTGGAGGGCTGGGGGGTGGTGGGGAGCGGAGCTGCTGACGGGACCCCAGGGGATGTGGTCACTCCTGGAGGGGACACTGGGGCACTGTTGGATGTGGCCGTCAGTCCTGTAGACACTTGAGAGGCAGCCGTGCTGCCAGAGGTGGGGGCAGTCCCCATGGTGGTGGGCAGAGTCTGGGCAGGGGTTTTTGTGCTTGGATCAGCGGAGGGAGCTGCTGTGGGTGCAGCAGTGTTTGCAGTGGTTGGTGTCAGTCCAGCTGAGAGTGTTGCAGGAGCAGCTGGGGGAGCAGAGGTCACAGCAGTGGTTGCACTGGGAGGTGCTGGGGTTGATGCAAGGGGGACCTCAGTGCTGGTTGCACTGGGGGCTGCTGGGGTTGATGCAATGGGGACCTCCATGCTGGTTGCACTGGGGGCTGCTGGGGTTGATGCAATGGGGACCTCCATGCTGGTTGCACTGGGGGCTGCTGGGGTTGATAAAATGGGAACCCCAGTGCTGGTTGCACGGGGAGGTGCTGGGGTTGACAAAATAGGGGCTTCAGTGCTGGTTGTCTGACCTAAAGCAACACCTAAGAGAAGAAAAAACATAATTAGTGGCTGAATTATTGTTCTCCCTTTAATGACGGCTTCCCATTTAGGTCTTTATCACCTGCTTAAACCATTATCCTTGTTTGATGTCCAGAAACTCCCGTTTGCTGTGTTCCACTACAGACCAAGGACCTGTGACAGCATCTGAGCATGTCTGGCATATGAGAGACTTACCAAGGAAATAAATTAATGGGTCCGTGAGGCCACAACTGAGTAGATGCCAATGTCCAGGAGGTCTGACCCTCCTGGATGAAAAGGTGTGAGAACTGCCTGAAACAGTCAGTTTTGTTAGCTCCTTGAGACTGTTTGCCCTAAGATTTCATAACAATCTGATTTAAGATGCTTGTAAAGTAGCTGACTGCTTTATCCCATCTCCCTTAAACAGATCAGCCAAGAAAAGTCAGGGGCTCGGGATTTTTTTTAAGCTGTTCTGGTGGTACATCCAGTAACCAGAAGGGAACCTGCAGGCCAAGACTTGCTTTAATTCTGAAATCCCTCCTCAGAGTGAGGATTGCTGAAATCTGTAGAGAAAGGATGTATTACTGCAGCTCAAGTTGTTTTGCTGTGACACATGGCAGACTGGAACATCATGTGCTGATGGAAGTCATCCCTTGGCAGAGGCATGGGGAATGTCCTCCAGTTTCTAACAGAGGAGAGACCCATGGAACTAAGCATGGAAAGCAGCAGGTTATTGTTAATTTAGCAGTGTGGTACTAAGCAAAGGAAAAAAAGCAAAACCAAAACAGGCAGCTCCTGCCACAGCAGCTGTGCCACCAGCTGGGCTCAGAACTCAGGGCAGGGATTTACTCAACACTTACTGCAACTTCTGAAAACACCCAACCTTATACAGCACCAGTAGGCAACTGGAGCTGATACTGTGGGGTGTAAATGCTCTCCCAAGCAGCACACACCTGCTAAGCCCCCTGGCAACCCATGCCCAGTGGCATGGAAAACAGAAGGAGTCCTAAGAAATTGGTTTTTGGGTTTCAAGGAGGTCAAAGAGTGCAGCTGACACCCGACAGGAGGTAGGTGAGGAAGGACACGGGCAGGGTGACAAGAGGGGTGACAGCACAAGCTGTCAGGTGTCAGACCCACATCCCTTTTCCCCAGCCCTGCTTCACCCCCAGCCTTTAATTTCTCTCCCAGTTTTGTCCCCACCATGCAAGGCCAGGCACTGTGGGTGCCAGTGCTCAGCAGTACCATGGGATGAACATCAACATGCAGACCAAGCTGATGGCAGCTCCAGCTAAAGTTCTGCACCAGGATCAGGACAGTGGATAAAAGAGTCTTTACAAGGTTGTGATCACATGGAGACAGTTTGCTGGGAGTGCTCCCTCCTGTTGTTGACTGCCTGCTTTGTGCTTCACCAAGGGCCAAAACCCATTAAGGTGTAACTACTGAGTAAAGCAGGTGAGCACCCAGCCATCTGGGCCACTGTCCACATTTTACAGAATTTACAGAATAGTCTGAGTTGAAGGGACCCAGAGGATCATGGACTCCACCTCTTAAGTGAATGGCCCATATGTGGATCAAACCCACAACCTTGGCATTATTAGCACTGAGTTCTGACCAACTGAGCTAAATCTCAGTTCATTGCTGTAGCCCTAAAACAGACACCAAACCTAACAGTGATCATTTTGTAACATGCTGGTTTGCCCCAGGCTCAAATCCGAGGGACAGAGGTGCCAGCATTGGTCCAAGGCAGGGAGAGCAGCTCCACAGTGCCCACACAGGACACTGCTACTGTGGCCATGCCTCCAGCCAGAACCAAGATGCGCAATTCCCCTCATCTGACTCCCCTGCCTTAAGGGCTGAAGCCAGTCTGCTGCTCTTTCCTCGCCTTTGGCAACAAACTGAGTCAGTCCTGAGATCCATTAAAGTAATCTTAAAGTAAACACTAGCAGTAAGTCAAGGGCGCTGTCAAATTCTCCTGGGAAAACCTCTCAGAAGGACCGCTGAGATCAAAGTCTGATCTCCCACAGCTCCCTCCTGTCCCCAACAGCTCAGCTCTGCCAGCCAGAGACACTGCAGAGGTTTCAACACCTTGGACTGCCCACAGCTGGATGCATCTTGTTGTTTTTGGGGTTTTTTAGTTGATTGGTTGGTTGGTTTAATGTCAAATGGTGGTGCTGTTAAGACGAATTTTTTAAAATGGAAAGTAGTTTTCCATAACATGCTACTAAAATAGTAGAGCTGTTTGCAAAACTTCAGTAGACATCAATAACCTTTGGTAGCCAGTACTTCTTAGTAATTTAAACAATTTCTGGAGAAAAAAAAAAGAAGTCAGCAACCGAAAAAAAAAAGTTTTGAGCACCTAGTAAGGTGTTTGCGTATTTTACCAGTTATAGTCAGTCACAGGGATGAAAAACCAATACTCAAACAACCTCAGCTTCACCAGAGAAACCATTCTCTCTCCTGTACTTACACTGTCTATACCATGGAACAGTGATTTTGCTTTCTAGAGCCTCTTTGTGTTTTTTTTTTTTTAAGGAGCACTGTGAATCACCCGAACTATCTCCAGGGAAACTTGAAGGATGTGTTATTTTGCGTGTGACGCCTTGGTAAGAACAAGAGCCTTGAGGATGTCAGGGAAGGATACAGAGCTGATCTTTCCCAACCTACCAGCAGGCAGCCTGTTCCTTGGGGTTTAAGATAAAGCCTCTGCAAATCCTCAATATGCAGAGTAATACAGCTCTATTTCTCCTTTTCTTTTTTCTCATAAAAGTAAATTTTGTATTTACCATATGCATCCCACTTCCAACACTGCCTGTCTCTCAACACTCATTTCCTTCCCTGCCTTCCCCCCAGCCCTGCCCACTGCCGCACCCCGCGTCGCTGAGGCCCAGGGCTCCCACAATCCCATTATGGCTTTACCCACCTCTGTGCTCAGGCAGGGGAGAGAAACCCTGTGTCGGGAGGACTTACCTGTTAAACACACCAAGGTTAAGCTCCACAGCAGAGGACAGGGCCACGCACTCATTTTTCCCTGAGGAGTAACACAGCCTGTCAGATGGCAAGATCAGCAGCTAATGCCCTCACCCCGCTGCTCATTCTCCTCCGCTTTTGTGCCCAATTTTGTCACCTGACTCTGATCATGCGGCTCAGTCAAGTCAACTTCTCCCCAACAAAGAGGGGTTTATCTTCGGAGACTGCAACAGGTCTTAAGAGGGAACGGCCTCCTCAGAGCAGGCCACTCACCAGGCACCCAGACGAGCAGACCTCTCCTCACAGCAACGCAGAAATCCACGCGAGAGGAGCGTTCTGGAGGAAGTGATGGAGTCCCGGGGAGGAACTGGCAGGGCAGCACGGGAACTTGGCCTGGCTGCGGGCCAGCCCCCGTGACCTCGTCAAGAGAGAGGATTTCATTTTTTAGACACACGAGATTTCCTGAAAGAAGAGAAACAAGAAAAACAACCCCAGAAGAGTCCCCATTTTAATTGGGGCCAACCATGCTGTAACCAGACGGAGCCTCTGGCGAGCACAAAGCTTTCCCAAACAGCATTTCACTCCCCCTCCCTCCCCTGTTGCCCCCAAGGTGTCCAACTTGATGCATCAAGTTGTTATCAGGATCAAGCTCAAGGATCCCAATGATGATGATTTTGAGGTGAGGACATTAAGTTTAACGAGGCCCCACCCCATTTTCCATGTGTTGCAGTGTCTGTACTGCCTGCTGGGCCACCTGAGGACACAGATGTCGCCATGTTCTCCTCACCTTGCAGCCCTGCTTTGAAAGATCCCCCCTTTCCCTCTGCCCCCACTGTTTAGCAATCAGCATTGCCAAGCCCCCACTGTGAGAGGATTTCCTTCAGCATTCAGCTGAATGCCGCATCGCACATGTCACATCTTCACCCAAATTGAGGGAACAGAGGGCTACTCATACAGGATTGTGAATCCTCCACGTGCAGGCCCCACAGCTGCATATTCAGTGAGATCAGGCACTGTCATGCACTGCTCATGTCCTTTGCGCTCCAGGATCCTCAACAGGACCCAACATGATGAGCCAAAACGAGCCTGCTCTAACACAAAGCCTCAGGCTTTCCTCACAGGTAGGGTCAATTTAGGACCAGGGACACTTTCTTGTCCTCCTCCTGTCTCTGGCAGTGACAGTCTGCCTAACTACCCTGCTTCACGGTAGCTGCACAGAGACAGGGCAGCCTCCTCCACTCTGGCATCACCAGTTTGGGGGGGGTGCAGGTCAGGCAGTGACCAGCTGGCTTCCAACACTGTCAGACAGAACCTTACCATGAACTGATCACTGCCAAAGTGATCACAAGCACACCAGGCTCAAGGACTTGGCCCTGGCAGCCCCTCACAGAGATGCTGCCCAGTGGCTCTGGGCAAGGCAGGGGTGGGTAGAGGGCTGCCCCTTCCCTGCAGGCAGGAGAGCTCTCAACATGACATTGCTCAGCTTGGCTTTACAGGTTTTACTAGTCTCTGCACAGGATGTTTGATCTCAGTCTGTGTAAAGAACCTGTTCCACCCAGACCTGTGCAGGGCCGTCCACTCTCCAGTGGGCTGAGGCTCTGCAGTGAGGGACAACTTCTGCAGAAGAAGCGTTTGCAGGATGGAGCATCTCTGTGCACTGGTAAAACACTGCCAGCAATTACCCAGTGAGATTTATCCTGCTACGGGAGCTGGCAGGAGATCAGGTCCCTCCATCCCACAAGCTGCACCTCTGGTTAATGCGGAGCTTTCCCACGCTCCCCAGTCCCAGAACCGTCACACATTTGCTGAGCAGCTACTGCACACATGTACACACTGGAAAAGCAGTTCAGGACTGGATGTGGCAGCACTTTCACTGCGAGTTTCAGCCTAACACATGGAAGAGAAAGGGAACTTGTCTGCTCAGAGCCCCCTTTCTGGATGAGCTACCCAGACCCCAGGTGAGAGACGAGGCAGGCTGCTTTCCTCTCAACTGTTTTAGCAACTGGGTAAGCTGGAAATACACTTCTGACAGGTGAAGTCTAATGCCACTTCAGGGCAGAAAAGTACAAACAGACAAATTAATAAACTCCTGACCTGCCTGGGCCTGTCTCCATTGAGATGAAATGCTTTTGCTAGTTGGTTCACAGAGAATAAAAAGCAGTGTCATGGTTTATCAAAAGTGATGTCCTAGACTGGCACAGGGCCCTCTTCTTGTCAGTTCTGTTGTTCTTCCATAGCTGGCAGACCTTGTGTCCCCAAATAAACCAGACAGTGCCCTCCACCCTCAGAGCTTACAGGGCAGAGGCAGGAGCAGTGACATTTCTCCCAAGAACATGGCATCCTGTTCAAACACTCCAGCAGTTTGTACCAACCAGCACCCAGGCCTCGTCCAGCCTGGGGAGGACAGCTGTGAGAAAGCAGAGGATGTGCCATTAGAGGTTTCATCTGCTGGGAGCAGACTTCGATTTCTGAGCTTCCCAGGTTTACAAACCCAAGGGCCCCCACAGGGCTCTGCATTAACTGTCTGCAAGTCACCTGGGTGTTAGATGTCCAAGTGATCTGTCTGTTTACAAGGAGAGCTGCCTGCTTAACAAGAAACACTGAGCAGGAAGGCTCCCTCAAACACCAGCCCTCTTTGCAGTGCCACGTGTGACCTGCCACTGCCTCAGCTTTTGTCAGCTGGGATGTGACAGTAAGTGCTGTGGGTGTGACAATCCCCAGGTGAGGTCCCACCTGCAGTAGGGATAGTGCAAAGTAGAAGGCGGCTTGAGCTGACAGCAGACTGACACATCCATCAGCCTGAAAAGGGTAGGTCAACCAGGTGACTTTTTAAGGTCAGGAAGGTATTAACTACCAGCAGAGGAGAGCAGAGTGGTTTGGCTTGAAAGGTATCCCTAAAGATCATCTTGTTTCAACCCCCCCTGCCATGGATAGGGACACCTTCCACTAGATAACATTGTTCCAAGACTGATCCAACCTGACCTTGAACACTTCCAAGTATGGAGCAGCCACAGCTTCTCTGGGCAACCATGTCCAGTGCCTCACCACCCTCACAGTAAAGATTTTTTTCCCTAGTAACTAATCTAACCCTTCCCACTTTCAGTTTAAAGCCATTCGCCCTTGTCCTATCACCCCATGTTCTTGTGTCCCTCTCCAGCTCTCTTATAGCCATTTGAGGTATCAAAAGGTGCTGTAAAGTCTCCCTGGAGCCTTCTCTTCTCCAGGCTAAACAACCCCAATTCTCTCAGCCTCTTGTTCTCATAGCGGAGGTGCTCCAGGCCTCTGAGGATCTTTGGTCCTCCTCTGGACTCAGATCACTTAATCCTTGTATTCTTAGGCTCTTTCCATGGTTATCCATCACTCCACTGTCACTGTTGGGGTCCTAGGCTTAACAGGCACCCGTTGGAGTGGCAAATGACTGTCATGCTCCAAGGCAGGCAAGGTACTGCAAAGCTATCCCGTTGCCCTGATTCCAGGGACAATGGTCCCTGGTGTGCTGTACCCAGCTATTTGACAGGACTGTGGACCTTTAGCAGCGTTGCTGACCCACACCCTGCTGCTGAGCTACAAACTGGGGGCTGGGCTGAGCTGCTGCTGGAAAAGAGCAACATATTCAGGCAAACTGAAAGCTGGATTCTGACAGGGGCTTTTTCTTGGAAAAGTCTTTTCTTCAAGCTATACAGGTTGTGATTCATACCCAAACCTAGCTGTGTATAGAAGAGGTACCAGCCCGCAGGTATCACTTGCTCCTCTGCAGACAAAAAGCAGAAGCACTCGTGAGCCCCCTGGGATGCACCACCCCATGCACTGTGTTGGGAAGCAACAGCAAATCCAGACCCCTCTTCAGATGCAAGATTATTCCAAGGTATATCCACTGACTCTCATAAAACAGGCCAGGTGTCCAGGCTTTAGGAATACACGTCTAAGGAGCAGTTAACAGCCTTTCGCCCAAGAGGGGGCCAAGACACTCCTACACAGGTGAGAAGAAAAAAAAGCACCACCAGTGTTCCCGGAGGAACACGCAGGGTTTTGTGCTCTGGACGGCGAAACCTGCTCGTGAGCGAACGGCCACGCGGTGGCACCACAGCGCTGGGCAGGGGACACCGCCGCGCCCGGGCCGGCACCAGAACCGCCTCACTCAAAAACTGCGGGCGCTGCTCCTCCCAAACCGCACCAGCAGAAACCGCCGGCAACGGTGGGTGGTGTGGGGGTGGAATAACGAAACCCACAAAAGGGAGCTGGAGGAATTTGAGTAAAAAGTGAAAGTTAAGAGTTATTACAGTCACTTTGAAACAAAAACCTAACCCCTTTTTAAAAAATGTGTTTCTTCTGTGCCTGTGTTTAGAAGGAATAATAAAGAGTAGAGCTAGCCGAAGGAAAGGTGGTGTACTGCCGCAGGGATCTGATGGTTTATCCAATCATAATAATATACAGAGGCTAGAAGTTTATTTTCTCACAAACAGCACAGAACATTTAATTCTTATTTACTCCCCCCATCAGTTAAAAAGAAGGTCTTAAAATGTAAAAAAACCTCCAAAATGGACCAGTGTGTCTTGGGTGTAAGTTCTAAGGATAGAGGTCAAACCCAGCTGGTGCTTTAGGCAGAACAAGTGCAGGGGGTGTTGCCTCTGCTGTCCGTGCCTGCAGCATCTGGGGGAGGGAAGGAGGAAACACCTTCCATTGAGGCACAGCTTGGGTACCCCCAGACAACAGCTCTGGATCAATGCAGATGATCACAAAATTTTAGCACAAGATCAGTTTGTCTTGCCAACTCTCCTAAGTGAGGAAACAGCCAAGTAAAAACCCCAATTTTTATTGAAAGATGAAAAGGAAAAAGGAGACTATGGACTTCAGTGACACCAAATGATGGGGCAGGCACTAGAGCCAAGCTTACATGCTAGTGAGGGGTTCAATCAACCATTCAGAGAAAACAACTGCTTTCTGTTTTCATTAAATTTCTACCAGGAAGGACTAAGTATATTTTAATACCAAATGCTACACAGGAACCACATTCTGAGAGCCAAATAAAGGAACCTCCCCAAATTCCTCAGGAAAAGGTCACAGAATCCCAGAACGTTTTCAGTTGGAAGGGACCTTAAAGATCATCCAGCTCCAACTCCCCTGCCATGGGCAGGAACACCTTCCACTAGACCAAGTTGCTCCAAGCCCCATCCAACCTGACCTCAAGCAATTCCAGGGATGGTACAACGCAAGTGTCCTGAAACACAGCAGGTTCTGGAAATAAAGTCACCTCATTTACTTTAGAACAATCGGGTTTTGCTTCTTGCCTCATTCCTGCTCTCAGGAGAGCCTGTGCACACACACCTGCTTGGCAGGGAAGAGGAGTGGAGTCCGAGATGCTCAAGCTCTGTCTAAAGGCACTCAGAATACAGGACAGCATCTGACACGGGTCTGTCCAGGTCTGGAAGAGGTCAGTATTTAGTCCATCATTAGTCTTAAGGGTTAGCACTAGAGCAACATCCTAAATATTACATCCCCTACACCCTTGTATCAGCTAAGCCTCTCCAAAGTGTCCAGTGGCACAGAGATTGTTAAAAACAGACAGATCTGATTCTGCCCAGGCCAATCTCAGCAGTCAGGTGAACTGGCACATCCCTGTTCATGTGGAGTGTATCAGGGTCTGGGCACCAGGAAATCTCAGAGAGCAAGTGCGCCCTGTGAAATAACAAATGAAGTGTGCATCTCAACCTCTCCCAAAGCTTTTGTCCCAGGCATTCTACGAGACCAGCTGACTTGGAACAGAATTCCCTTCCTGGCTATTTGATAAGGTCGACCTGACACAGAAAAGAAAAACTTCAGACTATGTCTGGCACCACCCCAGCACAGGCATGTGGAACAGAGCCATTTCACACAGCTGCACATAAGGAAATTGGGATAAGGCCAGCCACACATCTCCACAGAACGCTGTAAGACAAACCTTCATGCTTATCACAGAACCAGACCCTAGGAACAGTACATGAGCATGAAAACAGTTTCTAAACACCCGCAACAAACCCCACCCAAAAAACCACCGATCCCAAACCAAAACACACCCACCTTCTGCAGCACTCAAACTGAAAGAAGCCACCATTGCTCCAATGCGGATAAAGGCAGCGTTGTAGAACAACAGGGTTTATTCCACACTTCCACACCCCATCCACAGAACCTGTGCATGGCAGATCTTCCTCATACCATCCGATCCCGGCTGTGGCTCGAGTGCTTCCGCACATGCACACCCACACACTGCACCCAGGGCTCACCAGCTTTCAGTGAACCCACACATGGAGCAAGAGCCGGTATTTCAGTAAATCTACTCGCAAATATCCTAAACCAGCAAAACCAGCACTTGTCAGCTTTGAAATGCCAACTCTGCAATGTACCTACAGAAACAATGCCACAAATATGAAAATATACACATTATCAGGCAATTTGGCTGTTTGGTCTCAGGCTGGTGGTACGACAACTCAACTGTTAGTACAATAAACAACTTGATTATTAAGAAGAGTATCAGTCCATTTCCTTAGAAAATCTAAATTTTTTATTATACATACTGTATTACACTGAAAATACGTACCCAAAGACAGAATATTTTGAATTTACATTTGTACAAAAAAAAAGAAAACCAAACAAAAACCAATAGAAAACATACGGGCTATGCTATAGATGTGACATTCTACAAAATGACAGTTTTTGTTAAAGGCACCAGATTCCCAGAGGGCTCTGGCTTAACATTTCTTAGTCTTTTTTTTCCAGTCAGATCTTACTATGAAAATGTGATTCACTCTTAAACCGTGTGATGTCAAAGTCTCAAGATTCTTTTATCTAGACAAGTGGTCTGCACCTTGACACAACTTAGTGAGAGAAGTGACCAATTCCACATGGAGATGTCAAGCAACTACCAAAGGCTCCTCCCCACTGCATCCAGCATCCTATGGTATTGAACTGAAAGATTAAATGGCAAAGCCACCACTGAAAAATCAGGTTAACCACAAAATACCAGCCCACTAGAGTGTTCACAATACTAAGCCTAGACTGGTTTGTATGGAAGATAACTACAAAGCATTAGAGCAGCAAAAGAATGAACAGAAAGATGGAATCTGTGATCAGAACTCTCACTCAGCATTCTTCTTGGGCTTCCTTTCTTAATTACATGCATTTCACTCTTTCTGGTCCTCGCAGCACACACAAAAGAAAATGGAGCCTTCAGAAATCCAGCACTTCACTATAGGGCAAGTTGTTGAAGAAGCCTGGGTAAGATGAATGTGCTCTTTCTCCCCTAAAAAATTCTCCCCCTAAAAAATGACAGCATAGGGGAAACACAAGCCACTTTCATTGCTTCTTTCTCCAGTATTTCATATTCAAATCATATAAGCTAATTCATATCATGCCTAGGCTTGCACTGACAGGGGCTTCTCCACAACCAAGGGCAAGAGAGACTGGGACATCCTCCTTGATGAGGTGCAGTTCAAGCCCAAAGTTCTAAAAGTTTGGGCTTGCCATTTCCAAAAAATTCATGCTTGGATAAAGGGATAAGGAAAGGACAAAACCAAAGCTTTAAGAGAACTCTGAATTACTTCTTTGGTCAACTCAGTACATCTGCAAGTCATTCTAGAGTAAAGAAAATGTTTTTGTTTAACCTTACAGCACACACTGAGCCTCACATCCACATGACTGAGTATTCAAGACAAAAAACGTCAAGTTCTAGGGCCAGATTTTGTTTTGTATGTAACAATTCCAATATACTGGAATTTCAGTATTGAAGTTGCCCTTTCTGATTTGTGTGGTATCATTCCTACTTTCAGAACACAGATTTGATGATAGCATTTGCTGAACCAAAGAACTCCATGCAGTTTTACTTCTTACTGTATCATTTTAACAATGCTGCAGAAACTTCCCTTTCTTTAGGCATTTAAGAAACACTTTCTAGATACACAGATCAAGTTGAAGTAATGCTCTGGTATTGTGGGTCATAAAGTGGCTTTAGAAAATAATTTATTTTTGCAGTGTTAAATTGTCTCATCCTAACGAGTCAATGGAATTAAAAATATACTATAGCTCTATTTAAAATTTCCATTTATTGCATATGACTGACTTTAGACAAACAGGCCTGGAGACCAACTGCATTAGGCAGCAATTACAAATAGCAGCATGGTTAAGCTTCCTACATACTACTGCATTCAAATGACTCCACTGCATTCTAGAAGGGCTTCTTGAAGAGCAGAGGGACAGCTATCTCCACCCCACAGCACAGGTCTGAAATGCAGACTTTTGTGGACCCAGAAAGTTAAGTGAGGGACCACCATTAATCTCAAGCAAGCCAAAAGAGCCACCACACAGCAGCTCCTGACCATGACTGAACCGCACAGGTCTTGCATCAACAGTTTACCATGACAGAACATGCCCCTCAAGCCAGCCAATTTTCTAAATGCTCTTTAACAACTGTATCTGATACCTGCAGCTCATCTAGCAAGCAGGAACAGTTGAGACAAAAGTATCATACATGTTTACAGAAAACTGGTCATCACAAGGAAACTTTAAGATCTGAATACAGACAACGAAAGGAATGTCACTTTTCTTTAAACCTTTCTTCTAAAAGATGAATACTTTCATATCCTATCGTTAGCCCTCACTGTGTAACACTCTAAAATCAAATAAGTTATAACCATAACGCATTCTACAGAACTCCTAAAAACTAAAACTCACTACTCACCCTCACTTGTCAAGCTGTCTTCTAGCTGTTTTCAAAGAAAAGTTGCAATCAAAATTACAATCTACGTTGTTTCTGAAATGGGTAATTCTGGGGAGGACAGCCCCAATGTGACAGTTATATGTAACTTTCACACTAAAACATGCACAACACTCTGTAATGGCAGCAGTTACCATCAAATAACCTGCCCGTTACAGAGCTAGAACATTCTGTATATTTGCTTAAATAAAGTTAAAAAATCTACACTTTTGGTCACATCTTAAAACACTGTAGAATACAGGGTGGGGTTTTTTTTAGTATTATTTATATTTGCCCTGTCCTGTTGGGTAGTTTGATTGAAAAACTAAGGTTAAAATGCAATAAAAATTCCCCAATAAAAAAACTCTAATCAAACATCTAAATGTCTTTATTAGTATACAAGTGTACTATGGGATTTGGTCTGCTTTCTTTTCAGAAAAAATAAACAACAACAACAAAAAAAGCACCTCATTTTGTCCTAAAAGTTCCACTTCAACATGAACCTTTAAGTCAGCCCAAGGTACCTCCTCAACACATCACCACTCTGCTACTCATCTTTGTATTACTTCCTTCTAAGCAGCATTCCCAACCAAGCACAGCTCCACACACAAGTACTGGCAGAAACCAGACACTGAATCCAACACTCCTTCAAATGATGAAGCCAAGTCTCCCAAGAAAGAATCCTGACTTATGTACATAAGTCCTCTCAGTAAATGCCAGCTTTGTCTGTACTATTAAAGCCAGATTACACCAGTGGTATGAACAGAGTTATAAAGATAAAAATGTGCTTCTACTAGCAGAGGACAAGTACAAGGCACATTTATATACCAGTATAATTGTGGCCACATTAGCAATTATACTGATAAAACTACACTGGTAAGAACCACAGCTACAGTCATTCAAAAATTTTTGGGTCAGGGCTTGGCAATCAAACACATTATGACTGCTCAACCAAACATACATTAACAGCGCCTCAAGACAACAAAACTACTTCTTCTCAGATATGTGTCTCAACCATTTCTAGGGCCATTTTTAAATTTAGCTCCCATTGGTCTTGTGATGTAGTTTCCCTTCCTCCAGGTAAATTATGCTGGGCAAAGGGCTTGCTATGCAAGAGCCATAGATCAGCTTCTACCCAAAGACTCCTATGGCAAGAAACTATCACCTTCAGCAGCAACAAGCCATCATTAATAATTTTGATGGGTTTTTTCTTCAGAAAGTTATGATACTCAGTTTCCATCTATCTCGAATAATGCCAAATACAGATTAACTCATGCTGGGCATGTACACTGACAATACAGCGAGTTAACAAAGCTGCTCAATCTCATCCTATGACCCAAGCATAAATAAGCTAAACATACAGTGGGTACCTTTAGGCACTGACATCTACCATCTGCAATAGTTACACTGCAGCTGAAATACAAAATTTTCAAGCATTGACCTGTGGTGCTTCAAACATCCATTCTTACGATAGAACTCATGTTGCCAAAGAAAATGTTTTTACAGTAAAGATCTGTGCCCTCAGTTAACAGTAAACCGCGAATGACTGTGCAGTAGTCTTCTCTTCTGGTCTTAGTAAACTGCACTCATCTGTAACCTTTCAAATGTGATCTCCTTTTTCAGCATCTTGAACTGTAGGAAAACAAAAACACACCAACAACTTCCCCCCCCCTCAAGATCATCCTTCCCTCTCCCAAGATTAATAAAAAAAAAAAAATAAAGTGAGTTTGACACCATCATCAGTGTTCACTGAGCTCAGTTTGGTTGAAGAGCACAGCTTCTATTCTGGAGGGTAATAAGACATGTACACATGAATGCCATTTTGTACAGTTGACATACTCTATGAGCTGGTTGACTCTAAGCTTGATTTGGTCCAGTCTGCTGCTGCTGCATCTCTTAGGAAACATTAGTTATAGGTTTGTACTTCTTGAATCTGGTCCATTCACCAGTAGCATAGTTCATTTCAAAGACTGTGTCAACCAACATAGTGGTGCTGCCCGTGCCATCTGCCTTTGGTAAATCTTCTGTATGTTCACTAAGTTTAATTTGGATGATGTCACCTTGCTCTTGGCAAGGATTCTCTGCAGAAACAAGGAGAGAAACACATTAAACATTTCAACAGTGTATTAAACAAGGTAGGGGTTTTTAAGCTTAAAAAATAACCCCAAAACCACAAATAACCTCAGACCCAAAGCTGAGCAAAGCACATAGCCAAAGATCTCTCCATCCACACTCCTGAGACCATGTTTTAAAGATAACAAAACCAGACCCCAAAAGATGAAGCTCAAGGCTAAAGTAATTGGAAGAACAATAAAAGAGGGAGTAAAGCCTGCCAGAGTCATTTCTTTCTGCCTCAGAGTCAGAAGAGAAGCTTATATTTAAAAGGGAGTTGGTAAACTTGAACTACCACTTACTTTACTTGGGATACATTTTGTAGTTAAATGCCTCAACAATTTTTAGCTGTTAAAGAAGCCCAAAGAGCTTCATTGAAACCACTTGTCCCAGACGCAGTTCCATGCCAGTAGAAGTATTAAGTGTTACACTTCAAGGTACTGATATTCAAGAGTATCAGTTGGCAGTTATTTATCCAACCTTCAGAAGGTGCTGACATTATTACTGAAGGAATTTATATTAATATATACTTTACTATATATGTGTATATGAATCTATACCACACACACACTTCCAAAATAATATTTTATCTTGTGTTAGAAAAAGCTGTCCATGTAGATATTAAAGTACAGCCTCCTACTGCAATTTGAAGTAGCATCTAGTACTAAAAGCACCGTCATTAATGCAAGATGTACCGAACTTAAAGCTCAGGGAACACCACAGTAACTCTGCTCTGGTCATCCTCACTAGTGTATTGTGTTAATCCAAATGCATGAGCCACATTTAGGCTGCAGGACTCTGGTGATAAGAGCCCCCAAATGCCAAATTAGAAACCAGAGCTAGTGCAGATGATAGGAGTTCACGTAAGGACTCCTAAGCCCCTTCTCATCTTACATCCGATAATCTTCTAGGTAAAACAGCTTTGGTCTATCAAGGCCAATACATAACAGGATCCAGCTATGAGACAGCTTATCTCCCCATGATTCACAGCACCAGTAGTTATCTGAAGTCTCCAAGATAACAGTTGCCAGTTTCTAAAGCAAGGAATTAGCAAAGAGGTTCTGTGCTACCCAACTTGTACATCAACTTGCCACAAAAGAATTTACATTCATTGGTTCTCTAGGCAGAGCAGTAGTACCCCACTAGTCTGTTCACTGCTGACCAGCTGCCTTGTTTCTCTTCAACCCTAAGCCATGATTCTACAATGAGTTCAGTTATATTGTGGTCAGCAGGTGTTCCGACAGACCAGTTTACTTGCTGGAAATGGACCCTAACTTCCAGGTAGTTAGAACTATAATCCAAAATATGTAGAGTCCAGGGTAAAGCAAAGAGTCCAGCACTTACAGACAAAACTGAAGCAAAGCACTCTCACATGCACATTTAGAAATGCTAGGCTGTATTTCAGACTTGTGTATTCAGAAGTAAGCTAAATTAATATCTATACATGCCTCTGGATCCTGCCATGAATCCAAGTATAAGAGCCTTTTCTGGCCTTGTAACTTTGTTTGCAGTCTTGAACATTTCCTGTGCAGCATACATTTGCTCCCTCTGTAACAGATACAACAAATGTCAATTCCACTGTAGAAAAACTCTGCCAACAGGGACCACATTAATACCCACACATGAGCTTAAAAAAATAAGGTGAAAGTTTGTAGGACCTACAAAAAATTAACAAAAAAGACATCTTAATCTCAAGGCTTCCCCTCTGTAATACTTGCACCTAACACTCACAGCAGTGACAACTGAATTCTGAAAGTCAAAAAAAACCACCCCACCTTCAAATAGGTACAGAAACATGTGAGAGGCTTAATGTTTACATTATCAACTTTATGTCCTTTATAACGTTAGGAAAAAAAGAAAAGAATCCAATGCTTTCTCTACAGTCCAACAAACCCAGGCTTGCAATACCTTCAGAGGATTTTTTTTCCTTTAATAAATGCAGTAGAGGTACTGAAAAGAAGTCACCCAGCTTGTTAAAGTTCAGATCTTACAACCCAGGCATACAGATGTGCTTAGCAAAGTCTTCAGATCGGTTGCATCTTGAATTAAACTTCAAGCATGCACATAATATATACCAAAGTACCAGGAATAAGAAGCTTCAGCATATATCCCCACTCTCAAGCTTTGGAGAATGTGTAATGGGGGGGATGAGGTGGATCAGAAATAAAATCTTTTACCTTAAAATAATCTATTGATGTATTTTCTCCTGCTACAGCAATGTCAGGACAATTTTAAGCAATTTATATTATGTGCAACTGGCTGGGCAACTTCTGCTGGAAATACACCTTTCTCCCATAATTCTTTATGAAGAGCAGCACATTATTTTTTGTAACCAATAGCATTAAATAATGACATCTTACTGCAACATTAACACCGCACAACTAAAAATGTTGTGATTAACATTAAGACAGCAATACTAAACCACAAAGTATTTTTGTAATCTTTGGTTATAAAGAAGCAGCCTCAACCACTCCATGATCCAAAGGCCAAGAAATGCCAACATATAAATGAGATCCAATCCACATCAAAATCCTCAGTCAAAAAGAGCCTGTTTTAACTTACTGTGAGAGAGAGGCTTTTCTTCGGTGGTGGCTGTTGCTGAGTTTGGGGGGCCACTTGTGGTGCCTGTGCCGCAGGGGAGATGGCAGGAGGTGTGGTGGGTGTTAGGGGTGAGGTAGGTGTAGCTGCAGGGGGATTAGAGTTACTGTTGTACATGGGTGTTCTTTGTTTGAACTGTGCAGGGAGAGTTGTTGTAGCATTTGGAGCTGCAGGCTCTTCAGTCTGTCTGTTGGCCTGCAAGGCCTCTCGTGCAGAGCCAGCTGCAAAAACCAGTCAGGATAATTAAAAACATTATAATCCACAAAAGGGATTAGCATCACCAGTGGCCTTTAAAGAAAGATAAAATCTCTGATGATTCCATTTTAGCACCACGATTCAATATGCCATCTAATATCCATATGAAAAAGTTGAGCTAATGCTCTTTCCACTCAATTATCTTTAGAAATAATTAGACAACAGAGTAACTAGCTGTCCAGTATGGGTTGCACTATACTTACCATGAAATTTGATGTTTAATGGATATGAGATTTATCAAATTGAAACTGCTTTATTTACTTTTTAGCTTATATTGCTGTAACAACTGTACTCTGATCCTACCAGGATTGTTGCTGTACTATTACATAGAAGCAAGTCCAAAATTATTTCATCAGTTTTTACCTAATATAGCAGCAGCTTTCAAAGGAAGTGGCAATTAAGTAACAGTTACTGAAAACACAAATTTACTTCAACAGATGTCAGAATTAAATGTAATCTTAACAAATCACTCATTATTTAAACACTGAATACTAGAAGTTAAAACCCCACAACTTTGACAAGGCTTAACTCTGTTCTTTCTCAAAGCTGATCCATTCACCTGCACTAAGGAAGTTATAGTATTCCAAACTCAGCTGCAGCTGGAGGCAACTTATGAAATAACAGCAGCTTGACCATGCAGGTTACCATCTGTCCAGCCAGTGGTAATTACCCAGTGGACATCATCTATGTTCTTTTGCAGCTCTTAGACACGGGCACAGCTGCTTAAGCACCCTTCACAAATCTCATGAGATTTAAGCTGACCCGTTTACACTGTGTTCACAGCAGACTAAAGGCAGATATGGATCAGAGCTACACTGATGCCCTTCAGATCAGATTTTAAGAAATGAGATGTCTGTGGTTCTCCACCTTGGCACAGGCATGGCAATGGTTTTAGCGATACTGGTATTTTTCAGTAGATGTGGAACAGTTGAGAGGATAAACATCTGCAACTATTAGTTATTATTTAATTTTGTACAAGTTTCATTACTGGCTTTCTCTCTTGTCAGAATAACTGACTTTCATAAACTAATGTCTTAATCGTGCAACCTCAGATTATATGAGGCCAAATCTGTGGATATTCTGTGTGCATCTTATATCAAGGAAACAGTTTTATGTTCCTGGTCCATAAGAAAAGCTAAATACTCTATACTCCTAAAGAAAAGAATAGAGAATAAAGAATTTTAAACTAGACTTTTCCTGCTGTTGAACACAATGCCAACACTCTGGAAAACAGTATTATAGCTGCTGTCACACTTATGTGTTCTTGGCTGCATCCCTTCTGGAGATGCCAATTTTCTGCCAGAGAAAGATGTGCATGGACTTTCAGAGAGATTCTGAACTGTTCTGAGGCCAAGTGAAATGATTGGGTTTTGCATATGTAGTTTTCCATAGTGCCCAAAATGCCACACCTCAGAAGCAAAAGTAAATATAATGTATTAAACTGAAATGTCAGTTCTCTGTTAACAAACAGATCCTGTCATGAATCTGGTCACACACATCTGTTAGCAGAAACTGACACATCCCTTTAAAGACTTCACACACAACAGGAAAGGAAAAATAAAATCAAGTGAGTTAAAATAGAAGTGTAGGAAAAAAGGACTTGTACAAACTGTTTTTTACTACTGGCAATTTTCTAGAACTGAAAATACCATAGCACTTTTCAAAATATGCAAGAGTCCAGCTATTATCTTTGTTATACAAAGGTAAAAGAAAAATGGATGGCTTAATCCCAAACTGTGTGAAAGGTAATATGCACTTGCCTCTAGAAATAAAACTGACTTCTGAAAGCAACTGTTTTGTATGTGCTAGCATGTGTGTGTATGGAATATATACTCCAGACTTATAATGATTACTCTTTGGGAATTATAAAAGCTGGATTTTCTATTACTATGTAAGAAAAAACAAATCAGGAAATTATTTTGCTTATTTGACTTAACTAGCAGTCACTAAAATTTAGAGCCAACTATTATTTTCTTTACTTAGGTTAAATGACATGTCTGGTTACCCCAAATTCAAAGGCTGGAGTCTTGCAATGGATTTTACATTTCTAAGGTGGAGTTTCACTCGAGTTGAGGGACAGGTTTGTAAATAAAAGAGCAGCCAGACAGCAAAACTGTACAGAGTTGGAGGTATCAGGTCCCAAGAGCAAAGAAGTGTCTGTTACCTGGCTGTGTTTCAGAGCTTGGGATGTATGAGGAAGACGGCACCACACTGGGGGTGGCAGGTAAATAACTTGTAGAAGGTAGTGCAGGCTCATTGTTCAATGAGCCAAGTTTCTACAGAACAGAAAAGAAAGCATTAAAGCCACACTGCAAGCATTCATGGGCTGTTTCTGCATTTTACATACAACTTCAACATTAGTTTTACTAAGATACTCCTTTTGGGAACTTAATTGCAGACTCCTCTGTTAGGAGTCCTACCTAACAATCTGTTCAACACTAACTTTCTACTTCAAACATTAGAAATTTGTGCAGATGGCACTCTATGAAGAATTACACTCTAGGATTAAGTGATCAACCAGAGAACACATGCTCTTCACCATTAGCAAGCAGAATCTGTGTTCATCCATGGGCATAAGGCCTACTAGGGTATCACCCACGAGAACACAAAGGCCTCTAGGACACAGGGAAGCAGAAGGCAGCAGTACCAGCACAGGTAAAAACACTGTTCCCACTGAAATAGGCAGTCAACACCAACATGACTGATGCCATCCAGGCTGATGAGGCTACAGAAAAAGCCTAATTTTGTATTTAATTATACATGACACTGGATACACAGCATAAAGACAGCAGCATGGTTGAAGATTTCTCTGCCTGATCCAGTCTTGTAAAAATAAGGGGGGGAGAGAGGAAAGAAGTTTCAGGGGAATAAGTCTAACAGACAAATCATTTATAATACAAAATAGGGACATTCTGTAAAATGTGGAACTCGCTAAAAGAAAGATTCTCTTAGCACTGCAGAAAGAGAGGCAATGACCTTCACTCCTGACTCTGGCCTACCAAGATCTGCCTGTATGTTGGCCTTGGCTTGTCACACATGCCCAACAGACAGTTTCTTACTCAAAACCAAGGGCAGGACATAACATTCTTGTAGAAGCGATGTCCTGACTAAGAAAACAAAGCTGCACCATGTTTTCTAATATACTGTATCATCTGAAATAGGAAGAAAAAAGCCTACAGATGACTTGCCCTTCCTCTCCCTGACTGAATGACTTCTAACAACTGGCTTGCTTATTTTTTGGAGAAAATATAATGGAATTTTGAAAAAATTATGTAAAAATTTTTAAATAAAAAGACATGTTTCAACAAGTGAGTAAAATACCATTACAGTGTTTAAGTGATTTAGAATAGCACATGTCAAGACTACTTTTTTTTGACTGGTTGGTTTTTGTTTTGATTGATTTTGCTTGGTTTTACCTGTGTAGATACAAGGCCAGCAGCATAATCTGGGGTAGCATTTTCTACTACTGTTTCTTCTTTGGCTTGCTTTTCCACAACTTCCGTATCTATTGCATAAAAACAGAAGTGAGTCCAAAATTTTTTCTGAAGTGCTGAATATACTTTCAAAACAAAGGTATAAAAAACGCATTTCTCAAAGTCTGCTAAAACATGCTTGAAGAGGTATATGCTGAAATAGATACAGTGATCTCCAAACACAGTTTTATAATGAACCCAATAATGAACTGAACCACAATGTACAGGATACAGTAACTGAGTAATTTGATATTAGGAAGCATGAAAGCCCAAGCAACATTTTAACTGCAATTATGGTTTTGTTCTGAGGTGGGTTTTTTTTGTGACTAATACAAAAAAGTTGTTTTGGGACAAATATGCTGCACAGTGTATCTTCTCTATGGTTAAGCAGGGACTACCCTGTCACTTGCCTTAAAAGTAGTGTATCAGATATTCACTTAAGATCTCTGGGTCAATATTTTCGAGAGTGCTGTAAATTTTTTCAACATTACTTTCAATTCATTTACTTGACATACAGCCAAGTAGAAGTGAGCATATCAAAATAACTCAGAAAAATTCTACCACCAAAGTGGTAAAAAGAAAAGTCACACCTGTAGGCTGCCCAAAGCACAACTGATTAGTTCAATCCTTTCACATGACTGAGTTATATTGCCTAGACACAAGGCAATATGAGTAGGAGCATTGAAACAAGTGAAAATCCTCAAAACCTATTTGGGTTGGTTGGTATCATCCCCTCATTTCTTAAAGTTTAGCTCTGGCTAAGCTTTAGCAAATTAAGAACAAAATGGTACTACAAATCTTGATCCTATTTGCAGGTGTACCGATAGCTTTTGTAAGTAGAATGCTATACCAACCTAATGTCTTTCTTCTTCTCTTTGCTTCACGGCCAGCACCTACCATATCCAGCTCAGAGATATCTAGAAGCTAAAAAGAAAGACCACACAGAACTTACTAACCATTGTTAAATGTATGTAGTTTATTTCTAAATATCATCCTCAATTTCTTTTCCTTTAATATATTGATTCAAATCAGCAGCAGAAATTCACTTTCGGTGAGGGAAGAGAACTGAGCAGAAAAACAAGGAGTGCACCTACCTTTACTCCTCTTTCTTTGCGCAAAGGTGTTCTTGAAGGAGGAATAGGAGTTCTATTTCCAGAAGGACTAAATACACTGGATGCGGAAGTACTCCTGAACGGAGCTTGTTTTGGTATTCCTTTGAGTGGTGCTTAGGGAAGAGCAAAGAAAGCAACAACTGAAATATGTGTTTAATTGGTTAGGAAAAATGCTTTAATGAGGTCTTCAGCTCTTCCCCTTCTTAACACACACACTACCTCCCCTTTAAATTAAAATGTTTAGAGTGTTGAATTGTCTATAACACTACACGTCCCTCAAAGGTCAGATTAGGTTTTACCCTTCAAAAAAGGAGTAAGAGCCAATCTCTGACCAATGCTTGCAACCCCATTCTACATGAAGTAACCAAACAGGTGCACTGCTAGCAAAATCTACTTTTCCTACACACACAGATGCTTTCCTTACTTGTAAAAAATAAACTCTGAACATTTAACACAGTATAGGACATAAAAGTTTTTAATCCAATTATTGCTAAAGCTGCCCTTTGAATTTCACAATCTAGTTACTTGGTAAAACTGTATTTAACCAAAATTCTTAGTCAAGCTTCTGCAAAGCTAAGGGCTTGTGATCTACTGCAAAGGTAAGTTACTGCCTCACACAGGGGTTTGAAATTCTAGAGTTGCTGTTTGCACAAGGAGGAGGACCCAATTCGGGTCTATAGTGCAAACAGAACACCTGCTCAATACTCAGTAGCATCAAGGTACACCTGTAAGCACCTGCTTCCCCCCAACTCTGTGCTGCTGCCCTTCTACCTCACACTTAATGCTACCACTAAACACAGCAATCTCTTAACTATTAAAAGATATGGGACACATATACAGATCTGTCAGGTCTTTGAGCCTCCTGACAATCCTTATCATGCCCTGTAAGGTGAAGATAAACAAAGAACTTCAGTTTGAGGTTAGAGACTCTGTATCCCTCTACATGTTGTACTGAAAATGTTTTCACCATAGGACAATCCTCTGACCCATGCGAGTACATTTCAGCAGAGCAAACTTCACTTGGTCCTCAACTCCTGTTTCTAGAGGCCAACTGGCTCTCAAGGCCAGGTCTAAAAATTGGCTTTAGTAATTCAACAGCTACACAGAATACCAAGAACTAACAGTCCTTTTCTATAATGGAACAATTTTTAGTTCAAATTACAACTAAACTTTTCGCAACTTTTGCATGAGCATGAGGCCAAACTTCAGCCCTCAAAGCCATATCTTAAATAGCACTGACACAAAATACTTCATAGCTTCCAGCCACAACACCAAGAAATCACTCAAAGGTTCACACCGCAGCATCACTGGTAGCCAGGAAAGTTACACCTGTGCAGTGACTTGCGAGTATGTAATTAATTTTGAACACTTTTCTCACTCCTTATTTGAAAAATTCAAGCAGTTCAGGAACTTCAACAAACAGCTGAAATGTATTAATACAAAGCTGAAGGATCATTCTACAGGTTTGCCATGTAGAATTCACCGCTCAGCCTTGACTGCAGAGAATACACTGTCCCCTCTTCTTTCTCCAGAGAGAATTATACAAATACAAGATAGTTTCAGTCTACTTCACAGCATTTCAAAGAGCATAGCATACTAGTGTGATCCACTCTGCTCTCTTTTGGAGCAACATGGCTTAGTCAGGAGTTATTCCTGGAGAGATGCAAATTAAATTCCTATCAAAGTCTATAGGCATGATCTAGCTGCATACAGTTTAGAAGCATGGCAGATACACTTGCCATTTAAAAAACCCCACACACTGTTGTTCCTTCTGACAAGACATGTCAGAAATATTTAAGTATCCGGAGAGAGGGAGGCAGAAAGGGAGAAATCCTTTGCTTCAAAAAAGAATTAAGCTTTTGTGAAAAACAGATGGTAATTTTGTTCTTCATCAAGGCCATTTTATCAGGTTTTCTTTCTGAGAACTGATGAAAGTGAGTCATACTTGTTGTATCTATCTTCTTGACCAGTCCCCTGCCTTTGGCATGGAAAGGCACTCCTGCAGTCTTCTTGAGCTGTTGTGCAGTTTCTGTTGCTAAAAGGAAAAAGGGCTCTAGTTATTACAAAACCTGAGCTGAAAATATACAACACATTGCTTCTTACAGAAAATGTTATTAATTAATACATAAAGAGATAGGAGTAGCAACAAAGAAAGAATTATATTTTAATTAAAACCCAGGTAATTTACGTGAAGTAAGCACAGTATTTGGAGAAAATGCAAAATCACTATGATTATGCAATGGACAAGGTGGCCTAAACTAAAAGAAATTACCTGAGTAGGTAATTCACTCAATAGAAATTTAAATAATTTTAAAAAGTTATATGACACATTGTAAAAAGTTACAAATCTTGTATTTAACCAGACCAACTCAAGTTACATGCAAGAAAGCAACACGCTGCTCCAACAGAACAGCAGCTGCAGTAAACTATTTTAAGATCACTTAGTTCAACCAGCTACCAATACATACATATACACATATGCTGCCTTTCATTAAGAGAAAACCCTCTTGGTTTTTACACCCTATAGAGCCATACTGAGTGAAAGAAAGCATTAATTAGCAGCCCTTGCTCCCTGCTCCAAAGGCACATGCCAAAACAAAACTACATTCTCATTTTACTTTTGTTTCAGGAGCTTTAACCAAAGCTGTCCCTCAGAAGTCCTCCCAACTGAGTGTTAAATATACCCATGAGAGGACCTATCTGTGTTTTATAAAGCTACAGCTCTTTGTATGCCTTGAAATCTGAACAGCACTTAAATCAAAATTAGCGTTTTAATGCAATTCTGGCTGGAATGACTTGCACCTGCTCTTCCACACATCAGTCCATCCTCATCCAGGAAAGCTCTTGTAACAGAAAAATTTAATGTATATCACCATACTGGAGAATAAGACTGAATATAAATCTTCCTTTCACCATTTAATTTGTACACAACCTTAATACTACTTACACTTCTGCAGGAGTTCAGCTCTGAGAGTGGCACTTTTAGGTTTCCTTTTCAGCTGGAAATGTTTCACTGGGGGAGTAAGTGGCCCAGCTAGTGTTGTCAAGGCATTTTTGTTTAAGTATTGGCATTCCAACGGCAACATAGCTGAAGTTTCACATTCACTTACTGCATAAAGAGTTAACACAGTATGGGTATTAGCACCTCTTTGACAGCTAATGACAAAACATTTTACAACTGGACTGTACAGGTGGTTTTAAATTTTAGATTACTTGTGTAAACACCAAGAGTAATTTAGTTCCAATTATTACACAATATATAACCAGTTATTAGTATGTTTGTTTTTCACATTAGCTTCATAAAAGCTTCCATTTTAATTATACCTAGTCAAATAATAGGTATCTTAAATATGTTACTATTGTCAAAAAAGATAATTATTGAATTCTCAGATTCCTTAAAAATTATACATGAAAACCAAACTACTGAATGAAAATCCAAATCACAAGTGTGGACAGACAAATGATCATTTGTGTATAGGAAAAAAACAAAATGTTACCACCTCCAAGTCATTTAATTATTGTTCTGCTGCAATCCCAGCCCTGACATTATGTCTATCCATGGATGCCCGAGGGCTTTTTCTAGACAATGTGCTAAAATAAACCCAGTGAAGTAGGAGTAGTTTTGCATCACCATTTTCTGTTTGAAGCAGCAACTGTGCAAGTGCCTGACCCTGTATTTTTAGCTGGTGGGCAATCTGTATCTACTTGACCATCAGCAGCACAGCTCTTCCTGAGATCAGTCTCCCTCCAGCACCTATCACTGCTGCCCAGACACTTCCAGCAGAGGCAGCCCCTGCCCAGGACAGTGGTGGTGCTTACACACAAGACAGAACTTGCTGCATCTTTGGTACCACAAAAGTGAGACACAGCAACATAGAAAAAACCTCTACTGATTAAGCTGCAGCACAGCCTGTCTCTCAGATTAATGAATCCACACCAACTTTTGTGCTGCCCTTCACACTCCGGGCAATAACTGACATTAAGTTCTGATGATACATGAAAAGATAATTTAAGAAGCTACCGTTCCTCAAATACCACAGTTCCCAGTCCAGTAACATTCCAAGTCATGAACTGTGGTAGTTCAGAGACAAGACAGTGCTTGTTCAGGTACCTGTACTGTTAAGATAGCAAGGCTGCCTGTGAAATGACGGGTTATTCCTGAAAAAAGGCACCACATTCCTGCAATTTTCACCAACAAAAATGGCTTACCTTTCTCTCTAAGCTCTCCTAAAATATCTTGAACATTGGGATTCTGTTCTTCAAGATCAAGGTTAAGGGAGCCAGTATCTGGAAAGGATTTTAAAATATCAGCTACCATTAAGACCCAGGGGTCTGAATCCAAGGTAGCGAGCTGGATAATTTCAGTCAGTGCCCCTTTCATCTAACAAAAAAAGAAAAAGAAAATCAACCAATTGGAAACAGTTTTAAACAGGTTATACTTGGATTTATTTTAAAAATACACAAACATGCACAATGTTTTACTACTGGGGGAGGGAAGAGGGAGACTGTTTCCACAAAGTTATACATTAACTCTAGAACCAAGCAAAGAATGAACCAAGGTAATTTTTTTTCTACTGCTTCCAGTCAATCTAACCCAAGTCTGTTTGGAGCTTTTGGCAGCTCAAAGCTTTGTTTAGCACTGGGCATTTTTACTAAAAGCAGCAGCCAAATTTTTACATTACTGTCTCCTTATGTTCTACACTCATACTCCCTGTGGACCCACACCTTCTATTCACTGACAGGACTATGCAGCTAGAACACAAGTCATTTAAAACAGGCATCTAAATGAAGATGTGCCCATTGCCAGCCTACAGCATAATTAAGCAGACAGATTATATCTGCATCATAATTAAGTCTTCAAAATATTACTTAAGCCAAAATAACCTAATCAATACTGTATTGTTTGACAAAAATTACATTATTGCAGAAGTAAGCACAGACCTCTAACATGCCACAAGTAACAAGTTTTCATCTACCCAAAGCTTCTACAGTCAGAAAAAAGTTATTTTTCTATTTGGAAAAATGCAAAATAATGTATGAAATTAATTTTAAGTTTCATTGTAACAGTATTTTTTAAAATTACTGACCAACATATCTGTTGGCACTATGAAATGAAAATCAAGGTGACTACAGTCAGCGGTTTACACAGTGAACCTCTTAAATTAGTTGTTTACTTCATTCACAAGTACGTTTAAACCCCCAAAGACTGAACAGTTGCTTTTTTCAAAGTAAATTTTCATGTAAGCATGACAGCATTAGCTTCAGAGAACTAAGATGTTTGAGATATTCTGTGTGTCTAACATGCCACAAAACACAACAGTAAAATGACTCTAAGTAGTTTGCCATACTCGATCTGCATGGTATTAACACTGAAAAATGTACAAGCAAGTATAAGGAAATACATGAATTTTGATTTTTCACAACCCATTGTGGCATATATAGCTTAGTTACAATCATCATCTTTCTGAACATGGGAAGACAAGCAAGAGACTCATCTTCATCTTTATGCTGTATTTCTTTCCCTTTATTTAAAGCACTCTGATATTAAAAGGTTTAATAAAATAAGCTTACTCTATGCATATAACTCTAAAAGAAATCAAAGTTAAATTTCTGCACCCCATTCCTCTCCCATCTACTTTTAAAGCTCAGAGGCAAACAAACATTGACATTTCTCAAGTCCTTTCATCCACATGTTATTGCCCTCTCACTTTGGAAGGGTTTACAAGTCCACTACAGAGCCAGTTTGTCCCTTTACCCCCTGCAAGTTTTAGGGCTCACACATCACGTGCTAGTGAAACAAACTGCATCAGTCCATCTGACCCAAAATGAGCATCTCTCTAGCTTTAAGCTCGACCAGCTCCTTGGTGTGACTGACTGCAGTCACACAAACACCAGAACCACAAAGAGGGGAGCAGGAAGAAGACACTACACGAGCCAGTTCCCATCTTCAGCAGAGCCATTGATTTGCTTTAGATTAAACTGAGCACATAACCAGGACCACACACTGTTTAACGTGCTATCAAATTTAACCAACGCTTACCCAGTGGAAAGAACCGATTTCTGAGGTTCTAGGCTTTGCTGTTCTCCATTGCTCATTTCTTCCTCAGTAAACATAACCCCACCAGAACCTCCACACACTTGTCAATCTCTCTATTCTAACCCTAAACTCCTTAACAAGTCATTTCTATAGTAGATGAGGATGACTGAACACTATCAAAGCCAATTCTTTTGTTCTCTTATCTATCCTAAAGGAATCAAGGTACTGATTGACACGAAACACCTGGAAACCTAAAACATCCTAGAAGAGCTGATGAATTCATAGCTTTTACAAGCTTTTCTGTGGACACCACTAATGCAGGTAAGTGTACAGAATGTAATTTCCTTCCTCAAAGCAAAGTCAGGCAATAGCTAGAGGAAAAATGTCTCTTACATCCTCACAATTTACCCTTCATACCTATTTCACAAAAATCCTATTTGTACCAAAAATTCACAGAGCTACATGCCTATACTATTTAAGTTCCTGCACAGCTCTTGTCTGGGCATGTTGCATCCTCACTGCTCTTAGGGCTAAGTTCAAATAGCCTATTTATGCCACGACCCACTGCTTTACAGGCCTTTGGTTCCTCCAAGAAAGGAGCCCAGAAACAATTTGTTTGCCTAGCACTCAGCAAAAAACATTATCACAAGGCCTCATGACAGAAAGAACATGGTGGAAGAGCAGTCACTATCACACATAGGGAAGCAAAGCAGACTAACAAGCACAGTGAGCTAACCAGAGACCTCGCCTAAATATGGTTTTGCATTTAACAAGCCTGGATTCAAGTTTTGACTCGGGTTTGTCTTCAAATGGCAATTTAAATGCATGTTCCCACTTCACTGTTCAACTGGCAGCTGAAAAGAAACATTTCATTTATGGTTTGGGAATGCATGAAATACAACTCAATAGGGAATCCTACATGCAGTTTTCCTGTTACTTTACAGGGCACAGCCATAATCCCAAGCTCTTAATCGTCTAAGATTGCAACACTGGGTCAGTAAGACTCCCATCAGCTCCAACCAGCATCTTGTTAAGCATGAATGTCAAGATCTGATGTAACATGTTCCAGTGTCTTTCTGATCTAAAACTTAAGGATCTTAAGTATTTTTCTCAGCCTGCTAGCACACAAGAAAAAGCCCAGGCCACCACCAGAAACATCTAGCAAGCAGGGATCAGGCAGGATGGGAAGTGTCTGGGAACTAAGGGAGATTATAATGGCTGTGCAGGAAGGACAAACAGAACTGTGGGTAGGTATAAAAAAAAAAAGGAAGTGTTACTAGGAACACACAACATGACAGCTCCAAGGTGACTACTTGCAAAGAATTCCCATTTGTTTGCTTTATATTCTGTCTAAATTAGTATGTGTGACAATACTTTTAGACAACTGCATCAACAGCTGGTTAATAAACCAAATGAAGCTTTAATCTTTCAGAGGCTATAGAAGAGATGATATTTAATAGGTATCCACATTATCATTATAGAGCATTGTCATTAAACTAAAAGCATTGGATTGAAAACATAGTATTAATATTTACACAATACAAACCCAGGATGGGTCAATATCACTATTGTATGTGGTTTGCATTTTAATAATGAAAAAGAGCTGAAGTGGCCAAGAGAAATATTGGATTAAAATATACTATTTTACATCACAGAGTAATTGTGAACTTTAAGTGCAGGCCGGAAAGGTGCACAGCAGCCTGTGTGTTCTCAATACAGAGGGAAATGCAAGTGTCATGTCCCCTCTTATTCCTTTGCACCCATACTCCACAATTCCCACTTCCATGCACGAATGACTCCTGGTGCACATAAGCCAGTACAAAGAAACAGTTTTGATTTCTGCTCTCCTGCAGCTACTGTAATAAACAGGCAGGTCCCTGCTGGGATAGGGATCTTCCTCTCAAGACAATTCAAAGAGCACAGAAGCACAGTCCTTGCTCCAGACTTGGTTGTAACACCACAGTCTAACCCTGAACAAATAAATTAAACATTGGCATAAAAAGAAAGCTTGCACTTGTCATTGTGAATCAGGTTAACAAGAATATAATATGCAAAATAAACAGAAATAACTGTTCTGCCAAATTCTTAACTGAAACTCTGGTCAGCACTACACTGAACTTTAGGCATCACTTCAAATAAGTGCAATTATCTAGAAAAAATTTAGCAGATGAAAAGCCATAAGATTCAAGAGTTTGAAAGTTCTGCCCAGAGAATTACAGTGGGAAAGGAATTTTTGATAACTGCCTACAAAACACAACTTAAAATTAAAATGGGAGCCAATTATTCTTATTAGTCAGCAGGAACAAACATGTAGTAATGAGGTTCACAGCATGATAAAAAATTAGATTTATTACCTGTCCCACAAGAGTATTATGAGGATTAAGTCACTTATAGCTATATAATATTTGGAGTTTTGAATGAAAACATTATGAAAATTGAAAGATATTATATATGAGGATAAAACCACTTAAGTGAAGGACTGAGCTTTCAAGAGAGGTCATTGAAGATTCACTTGTCTAGACTGAAGCTTTCACAGGGATTTAGAAAGGACCAGGAGCAATTAAATCCCTTCTAAACCAAATACCACCAGTTTCCTTGATTCCCACATTGCTTTTTACTCAAATGTCTGCTCCCAAACGGTTTCTGTGTTATTCCAAGCTTTCATGAAAATGCTACAATACAGAAAACAGAAAAAAAATATTTTGAAGAGAAAATAACTCAGTTGAATCTGTTATCTAGAGAGGGGAATATCTTTTAACATGTAACATATCCTGTAGCTGCTATTGAGATTCTCAAAGCTTTACAAAGCTGATGCAATATATTTTCCAATACAATTAAAGCTTCCAAATGCCAGCTCGGTGCTTCTTGCACATGATCGATACAGACTGGCACATGGCATGGGAAAGACATCCGACTTTCCAAAGAGACTAATTAAGTACTCTCATAGTTAAGTTTAATCATTTTCGGACATGGGAGTGATTTCCAAAGAACAAATTCACTTCCAGGCAGCTACAGGTACTCTGTCCTGGCAGGAAGGCACCAACCCCAGCACTCCCCACCACACAAGCAGAGGCTGCTACAGAGACGTGCACAGCACAGCCATTCTGGACACAGACATATTTACCTATTTTCCAGATACTGTGTGCAAGATACTCCATGCCAATTAAAATATCAAAACTCTTGACAGTAACTTAGGTGACAAATCTGCACAAATAAAACTATCTTAGCCAACAAACCACAAATTATGAGCATCTGATAGGACAACAGCCCTTTCTGTCAGCAATTCGGTTACATCAGCTATTTTTACCATCTACAGAAGAAAGTCTACAATGATAATAGTAGGCCTACTAGCAATGTTAAGGGTTTCTGCCTCAAGAGTTTTTCTGTTTTTAACCTTTTTTTTAAAGTCCTCCTCACAGTTTAAGGAAAAAAAAAAAAATCACATGTTCCTGAAATAAAGATGCTAAGGGTAGATCCCAATCAAGCATCATCAGTTTACAATGAAAGATTAAACTTATGATTGAATTCATGAACTCTACTAAACTGAAAAATCCCACAATATTTTTTACAGCAGTAACAAGAGCTTTACATTTGGAACGCAACTGATAACTTTAAGGACACACTAAAAGGCAAACTGACTGACTTGCTTTTCTCTATATACACTTTATCTCCACGGCTAACAAAAGCACAGACCCAGGAAAGCTGCTGGCTGCCATCTTCCTCGGGTTTGGTTTAAAACATTTTTACCCACCCAGCAAACACTTGAAGCATTTTAACCAATTATTTCAGTTTGCTTAAATGCTGCTCCTTCTAAGTGTTACCATGAGTGCTATTTATGAAGGTTCCTAAGCTTTTTGAAGTTCTTTTCAATCTAAAAAGATGATTGATTTTTATAAACACTGCAATACTAATTTCTTCCAGGCCACCTGGATTTTCACACTAAGTTCAGAAGAATTTTGCAAACCCAACAAGTTCACATGAGCTCCCATCCCCCTTTCTGGCCTTGATTATTTCATTTGTCCAAAACATGATCCCATTTATCACACACAAGGATGACAGCTTGTTCACTGGACAGGCACTAAACATGAATATCATGTTTTAAAAATTAGCATAAACATGCTGAACAAGATGATTTTTTTAAAGTGACACCAGTGTAACACAGTGAAGAATCATACAGATGCATGTGGCAAGACAAACACTGACATACACTAAATTATTGCTTAAAGGTGATGCTTGCTCATTTTCAGCCTAGAAGTGCACAAAAGCTGAGCATACAATAATCCAAGTTACATACCACACCCTGCCTGGTATATATGTATATTAAGCCTAAGCAGCAGTTGTGTCTTAGCCAAGAAAGAAACTGGTGAAAGCACAGCTGAGGATACTCTACACAGGAAGATGAAAACTAACTACACACCACTTCCATGACTGTTACCAGGAAACACTACTTTACATGATGGAAGTAGGAGAGGAATTCCTTCAGTCTGGCTGAAGAAATTTAAGATCTCCAAACATTCTCCAGCTATTGCCCCAAACATCTCTAGCTGCCTACTGGTAAGAATAAGCCAGGTGCAGATGAGGTATGGTCCAGGGCCAAGTGAAAAAGCTTGCAGAGCCAGCTCAGACTCGAGCCAGATAGTTTATTAGCTGGGGTAGGACAGCAGGGGAAAGCACCAGCTGTTCCCAGAAAGGTAAAGAGAGGCAAACAAAAAGCATAGCAATTTTCCTCAATCAAGACCTGACTGCAGGAGGGTAGGGAAAAGCACTGCTCAGTGCAGACCCCAGATCTTCCACTCCCAAAGTTTCAGCACTTGCTGCTGTCCTTCCTAAAGCCGAGATGCTCGACTTGTGACACCTACACAGCTGCCAGTACTAAGGAAGGAGTGGAGGAAACCGAACACACACACGACTGCTCCTGAACGATCCTGCCTCTGTCCTAGCCGTTGAACAACCACTGCCTCAGAAAAGCCCTCTTCCGAAAAGGCACCCAAAACACAGCCCTACAACGAGTCCTTGTGGGCCACACAATGGGTTTCATGTCCAAACTGCTTTCAAAAGGCTAGTGCCAGCCAGGGAATCCCCGAAGAGCAGGAAGAGGAGGAGCAGCGGCAAAGCTCCCACTCCACTCACTCCCTTATCACGGGGAATCTCGGCGCTTTTCCTCACACCGAGGACCGAGTCCTCCTAGTTGGGAGACCTTCTTTCCTTATTCCTCCCCGTTCAAGGAAGGCTGCGAGGGAGAGGTGGGGATGGCTGTGGGGACGGCTGTGGGGACCACCCCCATCACATGCCCCTGCCCTGAGGGGCTGCGGCCGCTCGGCTTCGCCCCGCGGGCAGCCCGGGGTCCCCCCTCCCCGCAGCCTCCGTGTGGAAAGAAAAGGGTGGGGGAGGTGGTGCTGGCAGTGCCCCCCCCTTCTCCCCTCACGCCGTCTCCGACCTCTCCCCCTCACACACACACGCGCACCCCGCTTCGCTGCGACTCCCAAGCGGCTCTCACCTCATCCACCGCCCGGCGGGGCAGGTGCAGCATCCCTAGGAGCAGCTTGAGCTTCACGGCCGAGGAAAGGCCGTGGAAACAGAGGCGGATGTTGTCGATGACCGAGGCCGTGAGCAGTGAGGCAATGCTCGGCGGCGCCCACAGCTCGTCCGTGGAGCCCAGTTTGTTGTGCAGCCACAGGCCGGTGTCGCTTTCCCGCATCGACGCCATCTTGGGAGCGGGGCGAAAAAAGAGGGGATTCTCGACGGGCATTTTATGAAGGCACCTAAAGGGAGGAAGGGAGGGGGTGAGGACCCCTGCGGGTCGCCGTCTTGTTCGTAAGCCAAAATGGCGGCGCCCAATGAGGTTCCGCTTGGGAAGGCGGAGGCTCTGCCGTAACCTAAAATGGCGGCGCCCAGTAGGCGAAACGTAATGAGACGCTTGTCATCTCTCACCCAAGTGCAAAATGGCGTCCGCCACAGCCTTTCATCCGTATTGCAAGATGGCGCCGCCTCACTGTAGAGAAGCTCGTCTGTCAGCCCCAACTCATTGTCCCTCACAGTCGGCACTGACTCCTCCTAGGCAGAAATGGGAGGAGAGCCGCGAGCGGGCCGCCGAGCCGCGGCGGGGCTGGGAGGCAGGGCTTCCTCCCCGAGGTGGGTGGGTCCCCTCAGCTCTCGGCGCAGCGCCTGGCGGAGCACCACGTCTCCTTCCCTCACAGCCCCCGCGCCCCCTAGGGCGGGTCACCCTTTCCCCCCGCGCCCCCCCTGCTCTGCCGCGGCCGGCCCGTGTTCCCTCGCTGCCGCCAATGGCCCCTTAAAACGCTTTCAGCCACGGCCGCGCCTCTCGCGGAAGCTGCCCGCCCTGCCCGCCCAGAGCAGCTGGGGCGAGGCGGGGAGCCCCGGCCGAGCTGCTGCTTCTGATAGGGGCCGAGTGTCTTCTCCATGATTTTCCCCGGAGATTGCTGTGTTGCGTGCTTCAGCCGTGTAGGAGGTTACCGCGGTGTCCGTAGCACGGGGAGCAGGCACTCAGCAACCCGCAGCGCATACATCTGTGTTCCCTAGCGATTCGGCTCATTGTTATTTAAATATGAAAAATTAATCAATTGCCTAAATCCCGGAAGATTCAGCAGGTTTTCAAGTGCAGCATAAACGGTTCATTTTAGCGCGTCTCTGGTTGAAATTAAAGTACAGGAGTTGTAGGGGTGCGGAGCAGATTCTGTTGGTCTCTTTCTCCTAAGTTTTTGAATGAAGACGTTTTCTTTACAACATTCCGCCTTTAAAAGACGTTGTTTACCTGATTTCTCTGGGAGAACAGAGCAATTGTTGCCCAGGTGCTTTATATTTCTTCAATATAGAATCACAGAATCATTTTGGCTGGAAAAGACCTCCAAGATCATCGAGTCCAGACATCGACTCAGCACTGCCAAGGCCACCGCTAAACCATGTCACCAAACGCCACATCTCCACGTCTTTTGAACACTTCCAGGAATGGTGATTCCACCACTTCCCTGGGCAGCCTGTGCCAGTTCTTAACTACCTCTTCAGTGAAAATATTTCTCTTAATATCAAATCCAAATACAGCATCGTGGAGTTTTATATTGTATTCTTATTCTGACTTTTACTGATATCCAAAATGCTGAGTGTCTGCAGCTCTTGGGTGCTATGAGTTCTGTTAGTGTGGAAGTATTTTGAAGCGAAGAGTTTCTATGTGAATAAATTATATATTAGTACATTGTGAATTTTTTTCCATGCCTAATCATGCATTTTGTTGGTACCATCAAACAACATATACTCAAATCTGATTTAAGAGAGATCTTTTGTATGCAGTGAGCTGACATTTTAGAACAGCAAAATCAAAGTTGGGGCAGTTTGTGTAGCACATAAATATCCAGAATTTCAGTTGACTTCTATCGGTACGTGAGTTCAGTATGTAGCTGAGGGGGGGGGGGAATTTTTTATCCACGAGTAACTATTTATCTGTTAGTTTCTACAGAAAAAAAAATTTGTAACTAAGAAACTGAGTTAAATGATTAAATTGGAAACAGAATAGGAAATTAATTAAACCAAAAGGTTTAAAAATAGCTGTAAAGGAATTGTATTAGTTGAGTCATATAATCAACATGTAACTGTCACTAGTAACCTTTGCCCTCTATTAATTATACCCAGCTGCTAGGGGTGGGCACCAGTACTGGTAAGTCTTTGGTACGTGCTTATCTGTAGGGTAAAATCCATGAGATAGTGTAAAAAAAACTAATTAAGCAAGGAAACCTAGTGATGTTCTCCCCTTCTAACTGTGCAGAAAAGTAATCAACTCCTTTTAAAGTTGTGTTCAGGGACGTAAATCAGAGAACATGTTTGCACAGCTGGTTATCTTCAGGCAGTAGCTGTAAGAGAGTTAACCTGGTTCTGTGAGATGGCGCAAACTCCACCAGTTCAGGTGGGTGGACTGGCTGTCCTTTGAAAGGGTAGCTCGGTTTCGGTAAAGTTAGTGTGGGATTAGGTGCTGGCTTTCTCAGGAGAGCCTAACTGCAGGCTGATGGAAGCTAAGGAAGGGTTATTACACACATTCTGTTCCTGTGCTTTCCTCGAGGCATCTGTTTTTGGACCCTGTCAATGTTAAAGCACTGAGCTGCATGGCCATCTCGTCTGAGCTGCTGTGATCACTTCTGTGCTTTTATCTGAAGTGTGACTTGAGAAGGGAGCCTGTTCTGTGATATGTATCTGGAATGTAAGGATTTGCACAGTCAGTTTGGCTCCAGCCCTATCACCTGCAAATGTGTCTAGGCTCTTAACTGAAGAGGCATCAGACACTGGAGATTAAGACAAAGTGCCAGCCAGCTGTAAGAGCTTTTGTCCTGCCAGCTACTTGTACCTTAAATTTCTGTTGGAATAGAATAAAGTGCTTTTTTATTATTACTTTTATTAACCTAAATTTTGGTTAGCTTGAGTAGTGGTTTTCAGAGTAATATGGCAAATATAAATGCTCATTCCTCAGGGATTTCTGGAGCTGGAAAGGGCATATTTGATTTCTCTGGAATGCTTTATGTCCTTCAAGATGTTGCATTGCACAGATAATTGTCTGCAGATGTTTTCTCCTCTAAGTTGCAGGTCCCTATTTCAAAGATGGTGATGTTGAATATGAAATTGTTGAGAAGAGTTGGAGTGTGCTACAAAATTGACCAGGGGAGACACCCTGGATTTACTCATCCAGTTATGACAGTGTTCAAATAAAAGCTGGACATAGGCAAGGGTTCGTTTCTTTGAGTCCGCTTTGTAATTGTTTCAAGAAAGGTGCAACTTTGTTTCACACCAAATCGAGTGCTCCATGAATTTCCCAACCTGCAGTTTTATCTTGTTACCTATTGAAAGAGATAGATAGATAGATAGATAGATAGACAGACAGATAGACAGATAGATAGATAGATATCTGCTGGGGGTGCAATGTCAGACTCAGGGTAATTGTGTGTACTCAGCAGGATGTTCCAGGGGTAGAGCCTGGAGTTATCCTGGTTCAAGGGAAAGCAGCACAGCATCTGGTGCACTCAGGCAGAGGTTTCGGTTTGATGTTGGCAATGATCTCTCTGTGAACAAGAAGCTGCTTTACTGATTTTAAGGAAGCACTGAGGCATGTGCAATAAACACAACACTGGCATGAGCAGTGGCACTAAGTTCCCACTGGCATCTCATTCTGCAATGGTAAGTATGGCAGTGTCTGAGCCAGCAAGGCTTTAGGCTGTGATTCATGCCATGCTGACACGGGCCAGCCCAGGAAGGCAGACAAAGCAGTAGATTGTGTATTATCACATAATTAACCCTCCTGCTCCCCCAACATTGCCATCAGGACTGAATAACAGCTTTTCTGTGAACTTTCATGTTTGTATCTCGAGTTCTAAATACCACATCTTTTCAATATGCTTTTAAAGTGCAGTTTCCTAGGTTTTCAAAGCAGAATAAGAGGATAAATTTTATCCTTTGATATTAGGTTGGCATGTAAGTTTGCTGTGGGGTTAAGCATTTAGAACTCTCAGGGGCACTAATGGAGTAGCTGGTAGTAGTACAAGTCTAATATCCTTTATGGTAACTGACAACAGAGGCTTGTCAGTGGGTCTAAGGAATACAGCTAATTGTCATTAAGTAGTAGTTGATTTTATAAAATGGTATTTAATGTCAGTTTTAATACCTGTAAATATATATTTTTATAGTAATTCAGTTTGTAAAATGCTGCTTCTTATGGGTTAATGCAATTGTGTGGGTGCATCATTTTGTGTGGGAGTTTTATTTGACCCATTTTAAAACTTTGCTGTAGCAATGTGACCTAAAAGGAAACACTGGCTGAGAATTTACTCAAATAAAACCAGATTATCTGAATTCCCCAAGTCAAAGGCAAAGCTTCCTTGTGGGAACCTCCTGTGTCCGCTGTGACACAGCCAGCTTCCTTTCCTGGCAAGCAAGGCCTCTGGCAGAAATAAAGATAAATAAAGACAAAAGCTATGAAAAATGTCTTGGTACATCTTGTCCTGTGAATTGGCATGGCATTATGGGAAGTACTTCTTTCAATGGTGCTCCATCCAGCTGCCTGTGTCCAGGATTATGCTTACACTGCTGTCATACCCTCTTGCAACTTCAGCCATGTGATTCTGTGATTATTTTCCCTCCCAAATAAACTTCAAAATGATGGAGTGACTTCAGACCTAAGATGAAAAAGGCCCATGAAGAGGGAGAGGTAGAACTGAAGACAGTAATTTTCCTTCTATCTTGTTCTAGAGCAGTTTCACTTGATACACTCCACTCTGGGCTCTCATGTCTGGTAGTGGCTGATGGGGCCTGAACATTGAAGGTCAGCAGTGATGAAATAATTTCCTTGAAGTCTCTGTAGAGCAGCACACCTATCTTAGAGATCCCGTCCTTGAGGAAACACCCATCTGTTTGGAAACCGATTTTTGGTTGCTTTTGCCACATCTTCCGCTTTCTTTCTTTTACTCTTGATTTTAGTAAGATTTTTAATCTGTTAATGTAACAAAAGGAGGAATTAAAATTGTTATTTAAAACATGAAACTATGAATGCAGAGCTCAATTACCCTCTCAATTACTTCAAATAAATAAGAACACCATCACTATGAGCAGTACAAATACCATTAATCAGACCTAACAATGTGCAAAATTAAAAACCATTCGATGTTTTGAAAAACACTAGGACCTAAAACACAAAGTGTTGCACACAAATAAATTTGTTGTTTCAAAGTCATGTATTTGCCCATGCACTGTGCTTCAAATTGTCTGTGCTTAGGATGATATGGCCAAATGGTAGAAAGGCCTTGCTTTGGATCATCTGTTACTTGACATCTTGTGGACTACACTGTATAAAACATCCTATTGTTATTTTGCCAGAAGCATAATGCTTCCAGCAGCTGTCACAATGAAATTGTGCTGTGAAATGAGGGGTATTAAAGGTTGTGACATCAGAGCATGTTGAGACAATGCTGTGATCTCCAACAAGGAAATCACCAAGTTTTCAAGGAAGAATGCTTCCCTCTTCATTATCCCCTGGGACTTTGTTTGCCAGCACCCATAAGTTTCTTTCCTTTTCTCTCCCCCTCTTTATTATATTTCAGAAACCATTCTTTATCTGCTTTCATTTTTTTATCACTCTTCATACATGTAGAATTGAGGAATGTAGGACTAGATGAGGTGTCCTACATGGCCACTTACTGTCATGTGCCACATTATTACATCAGTCTTTTTATAAGCTATTAAACTCCATGTTGCAACTGGCTTGATTGTTTTATCCTGCTGCTGAAGGCAGAAGAGTATTCCACAAACTCACTGCTCTGGCAAGGATTGCTACCTTCTAATTTCCCAGCTAGACTACGCCCATTTTTATGGAAAGCTTCTCCTCTTCTTTTTATGCAAACCAGATGAACTTTGAGTTAAAATAGAATTTTTCAGCCTCTGTAACAATTTTTTTGCTCCTCATTTCTCTGTTTTAATGACTGTGGGGCAATACTTTCCTTGCCACACCTCTCAGTGGAGTCCAGGCTGCAGCTTGCATTATTTGCAGTGAGAATGCACTGTTGGCCTAAATGGGCTTGTGCTCAGTCCAACACCACTGTGATTCCTTGGTCCTTCTCCTGGGCTGATGCTCAGCCAGTTTCCCACCTGTCCTCATGTCTGGGGTTTTCCATCAAGCCTGAGGTATCTGTTAGCCTAATCCTCAACTTTATCGAGATCTCACTGGACTAAGTTCTGCCAGTCCTCATGCCAGTCCTCATGTCAGCACTCCTTAATGTGGCATCCATAAATTTGCTCAGGGTGCATTCTGTGTCACCATCTGACACACACTTCGTTCTCCACTGGCTGCATGTCAGCCATTCCTTGAGCCTGGCCATCCAGCCAGTTTTCAAACCATCTGACAGACTGGTAGCCCAGCCCTCGTTTTCTTGAAAAAGACCATTTTCTCTGTCATTGTATAAATTAAAGTAGAAGAGACCTGATTTTTCTTCTTTTCTCCTTTCCTTTCCTTTCCTTTCCTTTCCTTTCCTTTCCTTTCCTTTCCTTCCCTTCCCTTCTTTTCCCTTG